>MU226945.1:327149-354813 GCA_018584345.1 Thuja plicata
TCCTCTACCTTCAACTGGACAAGGTGTGTCATTACCCATTCTTACTAAACCACCTTTATAGTATTCAAAAGTCTCAAACTTTTGCTTATCACCAGTCATATGGTGAGTGCAGCCACTATCTATGATCAAAATATCATTTTTTCAAACCTTAGATATGAGATTTTTTTCTACATACCTTTCTTCATTATCATCTGAATCATTCTTTACAGTCACAAACACCATCTCGATGTCTTCTTCAAATTTAGTGTCAGTATCATCATCTTTGCATTTTTCTAGGTAACTGACCTTCTTTCCTTTGTCCTTATAGTCTCAAGTATCTCTTATTTCTAATTGTCAGTAGCTTCTGTAATCACCTCTATCAAACTTGTTTTCAAATGATCTATCATTACTTGTGTCATCTTTTCTTCTGTTAGTACATCTTGCAGCAAAGTGTCCAATCTCTTTGCAATTAAAATAAGAAAGTGGTAATTTACCTTTGTATTTACCTTTGCCTCTCTGCTTTCTTTTGGCAATAAGTACTTCAATTTCATCAAGGTCATCTTCTTCACTTTCACTATCACTATCTTTTCTCATAGTATTTTTATGACTTGATTTACTTATTCTCGTAGAAGACTTCAATGCAAACTTTATGTTTCGGAAGACACTATTATCAATGTTATTCATCTCAAATGAAATTAGTCTTCCAATCAAACTATCTAGAGTAACATTCCTATTTTCTACTAATCTCATTTCTTGAATGGAAGATACTCTAATAGCATAATTAGGCAGTAAGGTTCTTAGAATTTTACTTACCACTGTATCTTCTTCTAGTACACCTCCAACTCCTCGGATAGCATTGACTACCTCTTTGATTCTTGTGCTATACTGAGTGATGTTTTCACCTTCTTTCATTTGGAGATCATCAAAATTTCCTCTAAGGCTTTCTTCCTTGGCTCTCAAAACATTCTTCTCACCACCATGTATAAGATCAATTTGTCCCATATCTGCTTTGCCATCTTGCAGAATTTGACATCTTCAAATTCAGGATTAGAGAGTGAGGAAGAAAGCTCTATCATCATGCCATTGTGTTCTTGCTTCTCTCTCATTTTTTCAACTATTGGTGCTCCTATGGGAAACACATATTTAGTTTCTAAGTATTGAATAAAATCATTACCAATACTTGATAAGTGGATTCTTATTCTGCTCTGCCATGAAGCAAAATCGTCTTTATTCAACTTGGGTACATCTCATCTATTCATCTTGTAATATTTATCTTAGGTCTTGAAACCTTCCTTTCTAAGAATACAAGCTCTAATTTCAATTGTTAGTAATAGCTAAAAGGAGGGGGGGTGAATCAGTGGCCTCAAAAATTAATCCTTAAATCAACCCTTTAAACTTATGACCACAAATTATATCTCAAGTTATCTTCTGTCCTACAAGATGAATGCCATGAAATAATTATATCAATTTACTACTTGTCAGATTGCTTTGTTAAACCTTCTTCTATATATTTACCGATTAGTCATATTTTTACCGAAATACAGTAAATATGCAGAGTATACTGATAAATCTAGAATTAACTATGTAAGATACAAAATAGTAAATAAATGAATTATACACACAACACATATATTTTTAACATGGAAGCCCTGTTAAGGGAAAAACCACTGGGAACAATACCCCAAAATTTCACTCTTTTGAAGTGAGCCCTGTAAAGAGCCAACCCTATTAAAGGTTACAAACAGATTTTTAGGTGTGACCTTCTTAGAGAATTTAGAAATAGTTTGTCAACTAGTATCTGGCATCTAACGCTACCATCCTTGATCAAACTCTCTTAGCCTGTCAATAGGTATCAGGCATATCCAATGCTACTTTTTTTATCAAACTTTTTGGTACTCCTTGGGATGTATCTCAATTGAAAAAGACTTTTAAGTCCTACTCGGTTAAGAGGCTTATATTCTTTAATGGTTAAACTAAAACACTAATGATCAGTTCCTACATATAACTTAATTGTAGATTTTCATATCTATTGTATGTCCATTACTTCACTGATCAATATAATCAAACATATACCTTTGATCCACACTTGTTCGGCTCTATGATGCTTATCTCACTATTTTTCAGTGTCTACAAAATCTATCTCTTCCTTTAGCTTGTTGATTAGGACTTAAATGAAGACTTTCTTCTCCTTTAGATTTTCTTTAGAATCCTTCATTTTCTCTTGTTCACCCCACTCACACAATTTGTAATGAATTGAGTTTGTCTCTTATAGACATGATTGCGTCTTTTCTTGGCTTTCTTGATCTTGGCATGTTCAACAATTTTTTCCAATAGATTTAAATAAAATATCTAGTCTGATCTCGTAGAGATCTTCTTGCCAATTGGACAAATCAACTTTAAATAAATTACTTATCTTTGACTTTATCTGGATGATTAAAACAATGAGAAGTATCTGTTAACTCTATATTTAGCTTCTTGACAACTAAGCATTTTTGTCATTTTCAAAACTCTCTATTTGTCGGTCAACACTTTAGTTAGTCATCGGTCATAACTGACTGTTCTGTTGGTGTGACTTCAGTTTTCATCAGGATCTCTGTCCTTTTCCTCTCCGTCAGGCAATACTAAAATTTTTTCCATCGGGTTACTCTATTTTTTTCTCGTCGGGCAAAACTGTAACTCTACTCATCGGTAATGTTGTGCATTTCTTCATTGGGAAACACTGTGACTTTGTTCTTTTACTCTGACCATTAGGTGCACTTCGTTAGTTTATTCAATCACTTAGTGAATACTTAACTTATATGCATTACTGATAGCATAACCTTTGATTCATTGGTTCTTTGAAGTATTTGACAATATTACAATGACCATATAAATTATATCAAGTTGATATCAATGACAATACAATACATTAACTGATTTAATGCCTTGCATGATCATCAACTTAACATCTTCAAACATTCAATCAGTTACATGTCATCACAAATTATTTAAAGTAAAATTTTAGAATGAATCTGGTTTGAAGATAAAATGTTTGAGATCAGACAGAGGTGGAGAATTCACATCAAACTTATTCAATTCATTCTATGAAGAGCATGGAATATATAGACAAAAATTAGCTCCTAGAACTCTACAATCGAATGGGATAGCAGAGTGAAGAAACAAAACTATATTAGATGCTGCTAGAACTATGTTGCTAGAAGGAAATGTGGCACATGTTCACTAGAGAGAAGTAGTTGGCACTACTATGTATACCTTGAACAAAATTTAGATCAGAGAAGGTACAAGTAAAACACCCTATGAATTATGGTTTGTTCATACACCTACTGTAAAATATTTCAGAATATTTGGTAGTAAATGTTATATGAGGAGAGATGATGAGATAGGCATGTTTGATGCTAGAAGTGATGAAGGAATATTTTTTTTTTATTCCACTAAGATCAAATCATACAAATGTTTCAATCTAAGATTGAGGAAGTTGATTGAAAGCGCCAATGTGAGGATAGATGAAAATTTTAAGATTTAGGAAAGGATATATTATTGTGGTCAGATAAAAGAAATAAAAGAGGTTGTTGCTGAACCTAAAGAACCCTTGATGATCAAGAATGAGATTAAAAAAGAATAGACTGAAGATATTGAGACATTGATAACACCAAGGTATGTCAAGAAGAAACATCCTGAAGATCAAATTATTGATGATGCAAACAAAGGGATCATGACTAGTTCTAAAGCTAGAGATGAAATTTTATTGATTTCTCAAGTTGAACCAAAGACTACTGATGAAGAACGTAGAGATGAATCTTGGACTAAAGATATGGAAGAAGAACTTGATGAGATAAAGAAAACCAATACTTGGGAACTGGTTCCAAGACCTAATAATAAAAATGTGATTGGTACTAAATGGGTTTTAGAAAAAAAATGGATGACGAAGGAACAGTGGTAAGAAACAGGGTAAGACATGTATGTAAATGATACTCACAACAAGAAGGCATAGACTATGAAGAAACATTTTCTCTTGTTAATAGATTGGAAGCTGTCACATTATTTCTTGCTTATGTTGCACATAAAGACTTTAAATTGTATCAGATGGATGTGAAGTCAACATTCTTGAATGGTGATCTAGAAGAAGTGTACATTGAGAAACCTAATGGTTTTTCTTTGACAAATGACGAAAACATGGTTTGCAGACTGAAGAAGGCACTGTATGTACTGAAACAAGCACCAAGGGCATGGTATGCAAGACTGGACAAATATCTACTTCATCTTGGTTTCAGAAAAGGTAATGCAGACAATAACTTGTATTTAAGAGTCGATGAAGATGGAATCTTAATTAGAGAAGTTTTTGTTGATGATATCATTTTTGGAGGCGATGATAAAATGAGTAAGAAATTTTCTAAAGAAATGGAGAATGAGTTTGAAATTTTAATGATTGGGGAGATGAAATTTTTTCTTGGTTTGCAAATTAATCAGAGTAAGAAAGACATTTTTATATCTTAGACCAAGTATCTTAAGGAAATGTTGAAGAAGTTTGGAATGGAAGATTGTAAACCTATTGGGACACCTATGGTGACTAGACACAAATTGACAAATAATGATGAGACTCAAAGTGTTGCATAGATGAAGTACAAATAAATGATTGGAGGTCTACAATATCTAACTCCCACTAGAATATTTATTACCAATGTAGTTGGAATTGTGGTTAGATATTAGGCAGATCCTATAGAACCAAACTTTGCTGTTGTAAAAAGAATTTTTAGATATTGGAAAGGGACAGTGAAATATGGATTGTGGTATGAAAAATAAAAATATTTTACTTTGTAGGCTTATATTGATGTTGATTGGGTAGGTAATGTGGATGATAGGAAGAGTACAAGTGGTCGTGCATTTTTACTTGGAAAAAGATTGGTTTCTTGGTTGAGAAAGAAGCAGAACAATATTTCTCAATCTACTGTTGAGTCAGAGTATGTTGCTGCTGCAATAAACTGTACACAAGTTCTTTGGATGAAATAAATGTTGAAGGACATTGGAATAATTTTTAAAGAACCAGTGGTTATCCATTGTGATAACACTAGCACAATAAATATGTCAACGAATTTCATAATGCATTAAAAGACTAAACATATTTCTATTAAGTATCATTTCTTCAGCGAGAAGGTAGCAGATAAAGAGATTAAATTGGAGTATATTAGCTCCAAGGAACATATAGAAGATATATTTAAATGAACCTCTTCCAAAAGATGCTTTTGAATATCTCAGAGGCATGCTTGGGGTGATGGCCCCTCCTAGTGGTAACCAAATGATGTAGATGTGCATCAGTCTAGTGGTTCTCAGAGCTATATTACTTTCTCAACTTGATGTATGGATCTACTCCTTGGGGGGAGTGATCACAGGAGAATACTATGGAGTACATTTAGGTGATCTTGCACCTGGTTGATCGACATGAAGATTTGAAAAAGCTACACCTTACAGAAGACTACAAATTAGTTATGGCACCCTTTTCCATTGTTGCCAAGGTTCTCTTACTCCTTTTGAGCTACTAGGTTCTCTTACTCAATTCAATTCAAGAAAGGAGTAAGAGAACCTTAGCTCAAAAGGAGTAAGAGAACCTAGTAGCTCAAAATGCGAAAGAGAATAGAATGCTCACTCTAGTGGAAATTCAATCATCCTTATCCCATATAGTAGAGAGCATGAAAATGAATATAAATAAGGAAGAATACATACTTTCCTTACCAGACATGAGTACTCTAGATAGCATGGAAGAGATTTCTTCTAGTTTGATTAAGAAAACCATTGTTATCGGATACTTGCAGAAGGTATGGAAAACATCCTTGGATTTAGCAAAGATAAAATTCAAGGTGATTTTGACAGGATGTAAGTAATTTTTCTTTAAGCGTACATATATTTTAGTTTTTCTACCTTCATCATTAATATCAAAGGTAGAGTATATGTATGGAGGAGTATAAGTAGTTAGCAGGTGTTTTTTAGTATGTGTTTGCCATCAATGCCGAAGGGGGAGATTGTTGGTATTATGTTGGGAGATTGTTGGTATTGTGATGGATATTGAGGTGTAGTCATAGTTACTTATTTGGTTTTCATTGATGGAAACTATGTTAGTATAGTGAAAATAAGTTATTACATTGCAACTAAGTCAATACAATGATGAAATAAAATAGGTGAAGTGAAGATACAATCGGTAAGAAGGTAATACTAAAAATTGTCTAAGTCCAAAAGATTGGTAGATAGTGAGAACATCACTTTGGTGGCAATCATGGTAGAAGTGGAATTATGAGAAGTAGTCATAGATACTGAATCAACTTTTTTAGATTTTAATGTGGTTCCAAGTGTTGGTACCCTAAATTTTCAGAATTTAGAAATCCCAATCCATTATCAAGAAAGCAAGTTTCTCCATACTAAAAAAATCAAAGGAAGGAAGGTTTATGACAAAAATAGAAATAACTAATCGAAGCCTTCAGAAAATGCTAGAATTTCGACCTGCTACAAAGATGATGCCGACAGAGGATGAAAATGGTCAAATTTTACAAATCTAAAAACAACGCAGTTTGGGAAATCAAAATTTCTATCTCCAGCAGAAATATTAGATTTTCCCGAGGTGTTTTGGATTTTCAGCCAAAGCCAAATCCAAAATTTAGGTAGTTATTTTTTAATTAGTTTATTGTTTTTTCAAAATAATTTGTAATAAGGGTTATGTCTGTTCACCCTAAAGAGGTGTGAAAGCCACTCAAACACACATATATATACATAATGTAAAGAGACAAGAATACAAAATATATTTTTTAATAGGATAGAATTTGATCACAACTACAACATGGACTCTGATGTACTATTTCTTCAACATTAATAAAGATAAGTGCTTTTCTTTTTACTTGTGGTTATAAGTTATATATTTTCAATTAGTCTTTTGGATATTATATTTTATAGAGTGTTTCATTGTGTTAAATTCCCTGAGTATCATAATTCAAAATTAATATATATAATTTAAATATTAATTGAAAGATCTGCATATCTGCATATCTTCTCTTGTTTTTATCGGTCTCTTAATTTGAGTTAAATTTGATAATATTAGCTATATAGATTGATTTGAATTATAAGTCAAGTGGAATCCTGTGAAGTGATAGTCTCACTTTTTTAAAAGAAAGTTTTTAAAACTGTCTCTGATTGTACGTAAGATTGAGAATTTTCTGACTCTATAGCCCAAGTATTTAGAAGGCACTGATCTAATCATTATTTGTAAACTCTCATTTGGTTCATACTTTGTAGTTTGTAGATTATTTAATTATAATTTCAAAAGCATTACTTTTCAGTCCTTAGCATAGTCCATTTTAGTCAAGTATTATAAAGTAGAGATTATAATGAGATTTGTTGCTTTCCTCCAAGGACCATTCACCACCTTTGGAGGAACCTTTTTTTGTGTATGTAGTGGTGCAACATAGAAAATTTGATAGTTCAAAGTGAAATCAGGCCTACCAGCCGTGGCTTGATTAAGCCAAAATTGTAGAGGTATCAAGTGGTGCATCATCATTATACCTGTCAGTTGGACAAAAGTGATCAATCATTTTTGGAACCAACAAATTGGGGACTCTGCTAGGGAGTTGTCAATGAAAGATAATGTTGAAGATTACCTAGAAGCTCTCATGATTTAATTAAGACTCTACTGGAGATAAGAACTCAGAAGACAGTAAATTTTTTCCTTCTACAAAGAAGGTGTTGACTCTATTTAACAAAACATTTTAGTTGATGACTCTACTAAGGTAGAAGACCTAGAAGGAGATAAGTAAAGTTTTCCTCTTTAAAGAGGTGGTGACTATATTGAAAAGAACCTAATGTATAAAGAAAGAAGTTATTACAAATTTAGATATTCAGTATGTACCAAAATACATATTCGCATAAAGTATCAAACTTATGTGACCCAAGACCAAAATTTATTATTGAAGTATATAGACCATTGAGTTATGATAACATCCCTGGTGGTCAAAAAGATTTTCCTCTTAAACTAAAAAAATATGTTCCAACAATTTGTGGAGATGGATTAGAATCACCAATGGAGCATTTGCAGGCATTTTGTAAATTTAATGTAGATTGTCATATCTATGCAAAAGATGTGATTATAAAACTATTTGTATGGTCATTGACAGATCATGCAGGTTTACTTTTTAGTATGACACCTGAACAAAGTCTATCATCATGGAGAGAATTTGAGCAATGGTTTATTGATATGTTTCATGATGCAAGTAAAGATAATATGCATTATGAACAGGACAAGATTCGGGATCACAATATGGAAGAGGACTCTTACATGTCTCCACTTGATGCATTTTTTAGCTTGGAGAGATTTGAAGGGGATTCTTCTACACATTTGTTGATAAGAACGGTGGACATTCTTCAAGAAATACCTTCAAACATTATGCCTTCACAAAAATAAATCATGAGAAAGGTCAAAAAATTAGGAATTACATCAGACGATCCTTCTGTAAAGTTCCTTGTGCATATATTAGAAGAAGATGATGAAGACAAAAAAGGGAGGCTATTGCTCAGATTGAACAAGGCCTTGTCCTTGATGATTATCTTCATGAGGAAGATTAATGCACTAGTCATATAGAAGATAAAGAAGCATCCATTCCTGAGAACCATAATAATAAGTGTGATGACATGGAGGATAAAAATTTGGATCAGATTGAAGAAGAATTTGTACATGATGAGATGTGTATGGAAACATGTATCAATGACCATGATGATGAGGAAGAAAACCTTCTCAGTACAAGAGAAATTTCATCTTTGTTGGACATAGAATATCAAAAACATGTTGAGAAGAGTGGTCAATTTTTTTTCATCTTGATAAGAAAGTTAATGGATCAGTATATATATTCAGGGAGTACTAGATGAAGGAGATGATAAATTCCAAAAATCAAATAATGGAGATGAAATAGAACAACATAAAATATATAAACAAGAAGAAGTTTTAGATGAAATCTCTCATTAAGATATGCCCAAGCTCTCTATGTTCCTGAATTCATTATTTTAAAAGGAAGATAAAGAAGATGTGCTTGAGTTCTCTATGTTCCTGAATCTATTGTTTGAAGAGGAAGTAGAGGAAGATATGTCTATGCCCTTGAATCTATCAGTTGAAGAATATTTTCTATTCAATCAAGTCCATAAACATCATGATAAAGACAGTGGGCCTAGATCATTTTGAAGATGATGAAACTCAAAATATGCATGGGGAAGTGTATTCAGAAAGTGAGACATGCATTATCTCATCCTATGAGAAGAAGTTATATCAAATATATGAAGATGACATGGAGTCAAATAGACATAATGAGGAGAATGTGTTGAATATTAGTTCTAAAAATTATCTGAGTATCATATCTAATCAAATTCTTGATAAGAATGAAGTTCCTGAATGTGAGTTATCTCCAAATCCTTTTTGTAAAGAGAAACAACATCTTGAGTATGGGAAGATTCTGTACATAAAGACATCCATGTAGAAGAGCTTAATCTAGTTACTTGTAGGGTTGATAAAATGCATGGGGATCTTCTATTTAGCAAAGACTATAGTGCACCTACTAACTTTTCTAAGGGTAAACAAAAGCCAAAGCATGTTAATAAAGAAATGAATATTGTCCATGAGAATGGTGGAATTGTATTAGGGAGATCCAAGGTATTACATGATCAGAATTATGTGTTCGATAGAGGAAAGGAGCAGTGTTCATTTTTTCGGGCCACCCAATTTCACTTTGCTTTAGATTAAGTGTGGATACTTGGTCTGCTTCTCCAGAGATAGCCGGAATCTCGCTATGCTCAAAGGGAGCATATGTCCCCAGAAAGAGCCAATGTTGGTACCCTAAATTTTGATAATTTAGATGTCCCAAACATTTATCAAGAAAGGAAGTTTCTCCATACTAAAAAAATCAAAGGAAGGAAGCTTTATGACATAAATCAAAATAACTAATCGAAGCCTTCAAAAAATGTTGGAATTTCGACCTGCTACAAAGTTGATGCCAATAGAGGATGAAGATGGTTGTATTTTAAAAATATAAAAATGACCCAGTTTAGGAAATCAAATTTCCCATCTCTTATAGAAATATTAGATTTTCATGAGGTGTTTTGGATTTTTGGTCAAAGCCAAATCCAAAATTTAGGTAGTTCTTTTTTAATTAGTTTTTTTTTTTTCAAAATAATTTGTAATAAGGGTTATGCCTTTTCACCCTAAAGAGGTGTGAAAGCCACTCAAACACATATATATACATAATGCAAAGAGACAAGAATACAATATATATTTTTAATAGGATATAATTTGATCACAACTACAACATGGACTCTGATGTACTATTTTTTCAATATTAATAAAGATAAGTGCTCTTCTTTTTACTTGTGGTTATAAGTTATATAGTTTTAATTAGTCTTTTAGATATTCTATTTTATAGAGTGTTTCATTGTGTTAAATTCCTTGAGTATCATAATTCAAAATTAATATATATAGTTTTTAAATATCAATTGAAAGATTTGTGTATCTTCTCTTATTTTTATCGGTCTCTTAATTTGAGTTAAATTTGATAAGATTAGTTATATAGATTGATTTGAATTATAAGTCAAGTGGAAGCCTGTCAAAGTGATAGTCTCACTTTTTAAAAAGAAAGTTTTTAAAACTATCTCTGATTGTAGCTAGGATTGAAAATTTTCTGACTCTATAGCCCAAGTATTTTGAAGGCACTGATCTAATTATTATTTTGAAATTGTCATTTGGTTCATACTTTGTAGTTTGTAGATTATTTAATTATAATTTCAAAAGCATTACTTTTCAGTCCTTAGTATAATCCATTTTAGTTAAGTTTTATAAAGTAGAGATTATAAGGATATTTGTTTCTTTCCTCCAAGGATTATTCACCACCTTTGGAGGAAACTTGTTTTGTGTACGCAGTGGTGTGACATAGAAAATTTGATAGTTCAAAGTGAAATCAGGCCTACCAGTGTTGGCTTGATTAAGCCAAAAATATAGAGGTATCAATTGGTGCATCACCATTATGCCTGTCATTTGGTCCAAAGTGATTCATCATTTTTGGGCACCAACACCAACCACAACTCATTTGGTTGAGCAGTGAAAGAGTTTTTATTGTGACAGACATCAAGACAGGTAGAACACTTATGTTCTTGATTAATAGTCGGTTAATCATAGATCAGTGAGAGGTAAAATATGTGTGATCATTTATAATGATATGATGATATGGAATAAAGGTTATACACTAGATGTTTTGATATTTGTGATATTGATGCAAACATTTAAGATGGATTTGAGGTGTTGCATTGGAGAAGTCAAAACATTTTTTACTAATTTGGAGATATAACTTACATATCATATCTTGACCTAGTGTGGTGATGATAAATTATTTTATTCATTGAGATTATCATTTTGACATGTGGTGGTTTCACAGGACATTAATTTGAAGATAATTTTTATGTCGGTGGAAGTTGTTTATATATAAGGAACTACTTATATTGAAAAGTTGTTAGTAAGTTGTAAGAGTTGTTTTGGGTGACGCAATTAGGGTTTTGTGATTTCAATTTGAGTTTGAGATCAGAAATATGATAGATAGAGAGAGAAGAGATAAGTTACAAAGTATAGAGAACATATTGGATCTGACAAGAAATCAGGGCTACATCCAGATCACTAATCTTGTTGTTCCTGAACAGTTGCAGCAAGAAAAATCTCTTAACTAAGTGAAGTCTAATAGGTTTTTTTTGTAAATCCTTTAATAGGGTAACTTATTTATTATGGTTTCAAACCCTCCAATGTGGTAGATCATATCTAATCTAATTGTACTCCTAATAGTGTACTAGTCACTCATAACAATGTGAACCCTAAGAAAAGGTATTTTTATCCCCTAATAGGGAAAACTCATTTACCATAGTATTGGGATTGTGGGTGTCATCCCCACTATGATTTTTACCGTCTTACAAGGGTTTCAACGAGAAAATATATGTGTCATGCGTGATGAATTTTTGGATGCCTGATATTACTTTCTTTTATGTGTTTGAATTAGTTATATGCTTTGTATTTTAGAAAGTAATTCAATGGTTATTTACATCAGTTGTTAAATTTGTTTACTATCTGTTTGTACTCATTTACCCCCACTCTTAGTACCTATTAATTCCAATAGTTACAACTAATTAAAATGACTAAAATGCAAAAAGTGATGAAGACGTTATGCATTTATGTGAAATCAAAGAAGGGTGGGTCTCTAAAACAAGTTGTATCAACTCTTGCTAGTGCCCTTGACACAATTAGAAATAAAAATCATTCTAAAGATAAGAATGTGGCACGACGAGAAATAAAAAAAAATTTATTAAACAAAACTACTTCTGATAAAATAATGATGACAAACATATGTGGATATCTTAATATTCATCGTAATACTATAGCAAGATTTGTAAAGAGAAGAGTTAACTTTAAAATTCATCTGAAAAAACATTTGTGGAGCATTAGTGGTAGAGTCTCGAGGTTTGACATGAAACTTACTGGTGAAGTCAAAACTTTGATTGAAATTTTTTGACACGATAATAAAAGAGTATCACCTAATGCTAGAGATGTTCTTAAATTAAGAGTTGGCTCAAAAATTTATGATCTATATCCAAAACACCTTTTGGATATGAGTCAAACTGAATTGTATAAACAAAATTGGATGTTAAGGTGTTAACTATTAGTATTAGTCAAAGGTATTTTAAAAAATGTAAATCATGGTATGTAAGGATTAACAAGGAAAGAGTCATGTTTTTTTGTAAAACTCATGTTCAATTTCATTATCATTATGATGTATTTTGATCTATACATTCTACCATGCGTAGTAATGAAATGTTGCAGAAATGTGGTATAAATATACCACCTAAAACTATAAAGGAGTTTACATCAAGTTTATTTTTTAACCCACCTAGAATGAGAATTTTTTTTCTTTTGAATGCATGTGTTTCTGGTGTATGTGATGTATGTGACGACCTTGCATATTTAGGTGAATGTTTGCATGAAAATATTTCAATTGATTTTGGACAGTAATTAGTTGATGTAAAAATATTTAAAACTATTGAGTATCCATTAAAGGATGGAAAGGTTGGTAAATCATGCGATCTAATTACTGAAAACATTAGTGTTCATGCATTTATGAATAAATTCAAGAGTAAGGTCATAGCTAAATATGTGAAAGACTCTCAAAATTCTAGATGGCCTGATGGATAGTATTATATATGCAAGAATACATTTCCAATTGGTAGTATACTTTCATTTGATGACTTTGCAAAGAACTACACACTTGCACCACAAGATGAGATACAACCACAATATTATAACTTAGTGCAAGTAACAAATTTTGTTCATATTGTCTATAGGCATGCACTTGATAGTATATAAGAGGATAAAAAATTTTGAGAGTGTCATTTCTATATGAGTAATAATAAATTACACTCATCAAATGTTGTATTGTATTTCTTTAAGACCTTTTTATGAGAATTTAAGGGAGACATAAATTCATATAACACAACATCTAATATGGTCAAATAATTGTACATGTAAATTTAAGAATGCTAGAATGTTTTATTGGGTGAGAAGGACACATAAGAAAATTAATATCCAACATATTTGGAGTTTTTTTGAGATAGAAAATGGGAAATGAGAACACGATGGTGTCGGTGCAGGTGTTAAGAGAGTCCTTTGCAAAGAGCAACTAAAATTTGAGGAAAAAGAAAAATTTGAAGATGCATGTGCAATTATTGAATTATGTAAAACAAGTTTGTTTACAGGATAAAGTCAGGACTCTACAATTAGATGTTTCTTCTAGCTAGTTGAAGAGAATAATGTCCTTTCAATATATGATTGTGATGCAATCAATGGGTCAGCTAGATAACATTCATTGAGGAGTTCTAATTCTAACACTTGGACTATATGGACTAGGGAACTTGCATGTTTTTTTTTCAATTTTGTGTTGCAGGTGAATGGGAAGAATGTGAGAATATTGAACGGGTTGAAGAATGGAAAAATAAATCCTTAACACCTAGTGAGACACAAGATCAAGATGATATAAGAAATGAAGACCTAGATCATGTATTTACATCATAAGATTACGATCATGTTTCAGAACTCATACAACCTGGTAACCTAATTTGATTTCTTGTAAAACTTTAAATTGTAGTATTTATGTATGTCATATAATTCATTATTGTAATTGAATTAAAAGTATAATAATATTTATTTGTACATGTACTTTTTTTTGGACATGTGTATGTTGTTGTTGCACTTGAGGATAATTAATAGAAGACTGAGTATTCGATAGCTTGATATGTAGAACCTAAGAAAAGTTGATATGTCATCAAGTAGATGTTGATAGTTTTTAGTATCCAATTAGGTATATTTTTGTAGTTGGTACATGGCTACGCAAATACCAAACAAGAAGGAATGGTTTACCATATTTTGAAGACTACCAATCAGAAAAGAAGATTATACACTATTCCCTTTTGGTAGTGGCAACAAATATAAAATTGGAAAGATAAAAAGGGAGACCTACTAATAAAATATTATGGACACCTTCAATGGAAGAGAATGAGGCAATCATAGATGTGTTGCAGAGAAAAGAGGATGTTGATGGTACATTAGGTTGAATCAAATATATCTTATAAGATTTTATTAATTGTTTTATTTTTATATGTAGTTCTATATCTATATGTCTTATTTAAAGTCTCATATGTAGAGATAATTAATTTTGTTTTTAGGTGTCAAGTACAACTTGACAACATAGATGACAATCAACTTCTGCATTTTACAACTTTTGGCAAATCAAAGTTTTAATACTAGGTGAGTGCAATTCATTTATTTAACTTTTGGATCCAATATTACAATTTGACATAAATGATAATTGAATTTAAATGAGCTTTAAATTTAAATATATATTTTCTAACATTTCAACTTTCATTTTTATGATGCAAGACCTCTAGAAGAACATAGAAATTTTTTAATTTTGGATCCTAGATTTAAATTTGACATAAATGATAATTGACTATTAATGAACTTTAAATTTAAATACATATTTTCTAACATTTCAACATTCATTTGTATGATGTAGGACCTCTAGAAGTGTTAGAATAGTCCCAAAGGATAACTGAGAGGGGGGGTGAATCAGTTATAAGTAAATTTAATTATTTTCTCTTCTTAACTTCATAATACAATAAAGTAAATGCACATTCAGATAACACAGTATACAACACACAATTTCATTACGGGGAAACCAAATGGTAAAAACCCCAGTGGGAATTAGCACCCACAATGAACTATACTTGTTTATAATAATCCCTATTAGAAGATCTTGCAACCCTGTTAGGAGTTGTTCTTTACAAAGCAATAAGTATAGTGACCTGGTTAAGGGTCTGACCCTATTAGGATTCTTTTACAAATAACCCTGTTAGGGGTGAGGACTCACTGTCCAAAAGCTCGCTGCTTCAATGGTGAAGGCTACAACCTTCTATAGAATAGATATGCACTATATCTGATGATGAACTTTAGAGTAGACCTACTGTCTTGATTAGTTCTAGTGTATTGTAATCTTTCACTTCTTCTTCACATAGATCCTTGATGAATGAAACACAACTGATATTTTGCTATGTACACTTTTTGTCTCTTCTCTTATCATTCACACTTGGCGTATCACAAATGAATTTCTATAAGTATCTTATTTAAAGTAGAAGGTCATGATGACTCTTGGAAACACTTCAACAACATCTTTGTCAGCTTAGCTAAGCATGCAAACAATATTAAGTCCACTCAACACAAACTGAATAGACGTGATGCTACATTAAGTCAGCTTCACCAAAACATCTCAAACAACACGATCTTGAAGTTATATGATAGGCGCATTTAACCAAACATAGTTAACTCATAAATAATCATGAATATACATACGCATATCCTGAAGATAGGCGCAACTTAAGAAACATGTTAAATACGTCGGCTCTAAATAGATTCTCTTCCAGAAATGTAACTACTACTAACAAAATTACAAAACACAACTAAAACATCATATCTGAGTATGTGTGTATGAACATAACATAATAAATATGTCTACTACCTGAGTATATCCATGCAAGGCTTGATATCATCATTCTGATAAGTACATACATAATCACTATTGTATATTATATGTTGTCATCAATGACAAACATACAATCAATCAACTGCATAGAAAAAAATCTCTAACAATCTACCCCTTTGACATTGATGGCAACATATGATATTAAAAAATTCCTCTGTTCATGGAGTCCTCTTTCTTTTACAATCTTCTCAATATCCTCATCACAGATTTCTCTACACTGCTTCAGTTCCTCTGACTGTGTTTTTTGTTCCATTAATATATACTCCCCCAGAGTATATGCTCCCCCTTAGTACATACTCTCCCTTTGACATCAATGGAAAAGGGCACCATAAACCATTAGGCATAGGTACTACTCCAGAAGTAGAGTAGTCAACCATTTATCAGTCACAAAGGACTGATGTTCTTCCAGTATTCTCTAATCAAACTTAGGAGAGGGAATTAATCCCAACTTCTCTCTAAGATACTCAAAAGTATCTTTTGATAAAGGTTTTTTGAAAATATCTGCCAACTATTCTTTGGTGCTCACATAGTCCAATTTCACTTCTTTATCTGCAACATTTTCTCTTAGAAAATGGTACTTGATCTCTATGTGTTTTGTCTTTGCATGCATCATAGGGTTCTTAGACATGTTAATAGTGCTAGTGTTATCACTATGAATAAAAATAGGATAATCAACATGAATACCAAAGTCTTTAACCATCTTCTTGATCCAAACCATGGTTGAACAATTCAGTGCTGCTGCAACATATTCAGCTTCTGTTGTTGATTGAGAAATACAGTTTTGCTTCTTGCTTATCCAAGAAACCAACTTGTCTCCAAGAAATATTGCTCCGCCAGAAGTACTTTTCTTGTCATCAATACAACCTACCCAATCTGCATCTATATACACATGAAGTTGTACATTCTCTGATTTAGGATACCATAAACCATAGTCTATAGTTCCCTTTAGATATCTAAATATCCTCTTGATTTCCATTAGGTGATTCTTCTTGGGTTCAACTGCAAATCTTCCAACAATGTCAACTACATTAGATATGTCAAGTCTAGATTGAGTTAGATAAATGAGTTTTTCAATCATCGATTTGTATAATGTCTTGTCAACTACTATGGAATCATCATCTTTTGAAATCTTGCTTCCTGTTATCATAGGGGTGCATACTGGCTTACAATCTTCCATCTTGAAGGTCTTCAATATTTCCTTCACATATTTTGACTAATTAATGAATATACCTTTATCTTTTTGTTTTACATTTAGTCCCAAAATGTATTTTATAGGACCAATCATGCTCATTTCAAATTCATTCTGCATTTCTTTTGCAAATGTTGCACTAAGCTTGTCATTACCTCCAAAGATAATGTCATAAAAAAATATGGCAACTAGTAGTAATCCATCAGGTGTCTCTCTTGTGAATAGGTTACAATATTCTGCACCTTTCTTGAATCCAATATTGGTAAAATAACCATCAAGTCTCTCATACCAAGCTCTTGGGGCCTATTTAGGACCAAAGATTACTTTCTTCAATCTGCATACCATGTCTGGTTTATCTGAAAAATTAAATCCTTCAGGCTATTCTATGTGGACTTCTTCCTTCAAGTCACCATTCAGAAAAGCTGACTTTACATCCATTTGATAAACTTTAAAGTCTATGAATGTTTCATAGGCCAAGAACAATTTAATGGCTTCTAGTCTGCTCATAGGGGCAAATGTATCACTGTAGTCTATTCCTTCTCTCTATGCATATCCTTTACATACCAATCTTGCTTTGTTTCTTACCACTTTACCTTCTTCATTCATCTTGTTTTTGAAGATCCACTTTGTTCCATTCACATTTTTGTCACTGGGTCTAGGAACCAGTTCCCATGTCTCATTCTTAATTATCTTATCTAATTCTTCTTTCATTGCATTCTTCCAACCTGACTCATTACAAGCATCTTCAACACTTAAAGGTTCAATCTGTGAAAGTAAACATACCTCTTCATCCATTGATAGACTTTTTTCTTTTGATCTGGTCAAAACACTGCTTCTCTGATCTCTAATGATATCATCTTTAGAGTGGTATCTAGATGTGAATTTAGGAACCTTAGGTGTTACTTCTTCTATAATCTGTGATTCTTCTCTGCTTGATTCGGGGTTATTACATGAGACATCAATGTAATCAAACATTTATTCAATAACAGTATCTTTTCTGCTAGGCCTAGGTTCATCTTCAATAATAGATGCATATTCATAGTACCTCTCTTGAACCATAAACTTCTCATCAATTTTTACATGAGTACTTTCAATTATCTTTTTCAATCTCAAATTGAAACATCTGTATGCTTTTCTTTTTGTCGAGTAGCCAGGGAAAATACCTTCATCACTTCTAGCATCAAATTTACCAACACCATCATCTCTCTTGATGTAGCATTTGCTACCAAAAATTCTAAAATATTTTACTATAGGTACATTACCAAACCAAATTTCATAGGGTGTCTTATCTGTGCCTGGCCTCAATTGAGTTATGTTGATAGTATAGACTGATGTATTTACTGCATCTCTCCAATATGTGTGCACATCTTTTCCTTAATCATCATAGTGCATGTTGTATCAAGTATAATCATATTCCTCCTTTCTATAATCCCATTCTATTGAGGGGTTCTAGGAGCATGCAACTGTCTTTTTATTTCATGTTCTTCACAATACTCATAAAACTGATCAGAGGTGAACTCTCCTCCTCTATCTGATCTCAGACATTTCAGTTTTAATCTAGATTCATTCTCAACCTTAGCTTTGAATATTTTTAACTTCTCAAAGGCTTTAGACTTCTCTTTTATGATCGCAACCCACATCATCCTTGAAAAATCATCAACAAAAAAAATGAAATACCTTTCTCCGTAGTATGATCTTGTTTGGGTAGGACCACATAAATCTATATGTACTAGGTCTAATTTTTTTTTAGTTGAGTTCTTCTTTCTTCTGAAGGAACTCCTTACATTCTTTCACATAATACATTCCCTACACATTGTTTCAACTAGTCTTGAAATACTTGGAAGGTATCTAACTGCATTGACATTACTTATCTTTACTATGTTATCAAAATTGATATGACAAAGTCTCTTCTGCCATAACCAACTGTCATCCACTTTTGCAATAAAACAACTTACATCTGAATTGAGCTGAAAAAAATTACCTTTTATTTTGGAGCCTGATGAAATCATGTATCCATCCTTGTTTTTAATGATGCACTTGTTGTCTTTGAACTCCAAATGATAACTTTTTTCAAGTATTTGTCCAACACTTAGCAAGTTATGATGTAATCCATCAACATACAGAACATCATTTTTCTTGTTCTTTCCATCCAAAGTGATAGAGCCTCTGCCTATGATAGGTTTAGGAGTGTTATCTCCAAATCTAACCATACCACCTTTGTATTTATCTAAATGAGAAAATATGTGTTTGTCACCTTTCATATGGTGAGAGCATCCACTGTCAATGATCCAATCAGTTTTGATGTCTACTTTGGAAATTAGGGCTAACTCTTGTTCTTCCTTTCCATCTACAATGTCCATTTCCTCAAGCAACTTTTCTCATTATGGCTAGAGATGTGTAAGGATTTCTTACCATGGACTGAGGCTTTGAAAGTTGTTTCACTTTTAGGTTTAGTCTTCAATCTTGATATCTCAAATGCAAATATTTTACTGATCAAAGTCTCTCTCTTGAAGTCTTGTGAGAATTGCATGGTTTCCTCTAGAATACTTATCTTGTTTTCATAGTCTGATGTTAATGTAGTTAACAGCTTGTCCATTATATCTTCTTTTGATATTTCTCCACCATTGTTTCTGATTCCAGAGACTGCTTCATTTATCCTTTGATTGTAGGCTCTAATGTTCTCTTCAGGTAACATCTCAAAACTATTGTATTTATTTTTCCATGTCTTCTTGTGTGCATTCTTTCCTTGAATATCTCCTTCAAACATGTCTTCTAAGTACTTCCATATTGTGTATGCCTTGTTTAATTTCTTGATCTCAGAAAATTCACTGTCAGATAGTGCGCTTATAAGGGCTTCTTTGGCAACTATATTAGCTGTGAATGTATCCTTCTATTTACTAGTAGAATCATCTCTTGATAGATCTTTTAAAGAGGAAATAACAAATTCTTGTGTGGCTATCTCAAAGATATCAAAACAAACACACTGTAGATGGGTTATCATTTTGTTTTTCCAATCCAGATAATTTTCTCCATCGAACTTAGGGCTCTCTTTTTTGAAGCAAGACATCTGATGTACCTTAAGCTGTTAGGCTTCTTCTCCAAGGCACTTGGCTTTGATACCAATTGTTAGAATAGTCCCAAATGATAACTAAGAGGGGGGGGTTGAGCCAGTTATCAGTAACTTTAATTATTTTCTCTTCTTAACTTCATAATACAATAAAGTAAATTCTCATTCAAATAACACAGTACACAACACACAATTTGATTATGGGGAAACTAAATGGTAAAAACCCCGGTAGGAATTAGCACCCACAATGAACTATACTTGTTTATAGTAATCCCTATTAGAAGATCTTGCAACTCTGTTAGGATTTGTTCTTTACAAAGCACTAAGTATAGTGACCTGGTTAAGGGTCTGACCCTATTAGGAGTCTTTTACAAATAACCCTATTAGGGGTGAGGACTCACTGTCCAAAATCTCACTGCTTCAATGGTGAATTATACAACCTTTTGTAGAATAGATATGCACTATATCTGATATTAAACTATAGAGTAGACCTATTGTCTTGATCAGTTCCAGTGTATTGTAATCTTTCACTTCTTCTTCACATAGATCCTTGATGAATGAAACACAACTGATATTCTGCTATGTACATTTTCTGTCTCTTCTCTTATCATTCACACTTGGAATATCACAAATGACTTTCTATAAGTATCTTCTTTAAAGTAGAAGGTCATGACAACTCTTAGAAACACTTCATCAACATATTTTCTAGCTTAACTAAGCATGCAAACAATATTAAGTCCGCGCGACACAAACTGAACAGATGCGACACTACACAAAGTTGGCTTCACCAAATAATCTCAAACATCACGATCCTAATGTTATATGATAGGCACATTTAACCAAACATATTTAACTCATAACTAATCATGAATATACACACGCATATCCTGAAGATAGGCGCAACTCAAGAAACACGTTAAATAGGTCGGCTCTGAATATATACTCTTCCAGAAATGTAACTGTCACTAACAGAATTACACAACACAATTGAAACTTCATATCTAAGTCTACGTGTATGAACATAACATAATAAACATGTCTACTACCTGAATATATCCATACAAGGCTTGATATCATCATTCTGATAAGTACATACAAAATCACTACTATATATTATATGTTGTCATCAATGACAAACATACAATCAATCAATTGCATAGAAACAAATCTCCAACATAGAAGAACATAGATATGAACTATTTATGCAATTCAATGCACACTTGTATTCGTCCAATTTTGGTTTTATAAAACACATGAGTTCACTTTTATTCATCCAATTTTGTTTCAAATAAAAGTTCAATGGATAGTTGTATAGTCCTATGTTGACTAATAGATAATGATATAGTTATTTTTACATCCATATTTCATAGTTCAAATTAATTTCATTCTTAGATAGATCATTTTTTATAGTTACTCAAAGTCAATATTAGTTACATCTATATTGTTTCATGTCAATTATATAATAAGTCAGTTACTTAATGATAGTTTTAAACTCAATTTCTCTTTTCAATTACATGAAGAAATAGATACTATTAATAATCAATTTATAATTAATATTTAATTATAATTGATATTTAATGTTCATATTACATAAACTCATATATCTAGACTCAAACCACTATTTAAAAAAAAAACATGGAATAGGATTAAAAAAATTCCATGAATAAGATAAATAACATAGCCAGACTTAGAATAATATGTATCATAATATCCATCATATCAACTCATGATATATAATTACACAACAAAGTCCTAATCTAACAATAAATTTGTTGGTACTCTCAAATTTGGCACAAATTTGGAGTGACCATGTTAAAATTTTTGATAAGGAAAGGTGAGTACCCTTGAAAATTTTGTGAGAAGGCTCAGTTAGAGTGCTTGAAAAAGATACCCTGGTGATTTTCATCAGATATTACTTGAGAAGAGGGTTCAGTACCTTTTATTTCACATATGAAATGGGTTCTAGCTCCTAAATTCCAAATCTGACATGTTTAGGGAGTAGTCATTTTGAGGTGGTTACATAAATCTTCTTTTTTTCCTAAGTGTCAAATTGTTGTAACTAGCCTACTTTGCATCTGAATAACTTGTGCCCTGTTGAGTTTCATAGTTTTCCACTTTAGTAATGTTTAACATGTATATCAGAGAGATTATGTTTTAAATCCCAAGTCATTTTGAATCTATTTGATAAGTTTTCAGTCTCCCCAAAGTTGGTCTTACAGAACTATCTTGTTTCTCTATCATGTCCAGATATCTAAATAGCTTACTTTGAGCTTCTGTAAGTTGTACCCTGTTGAATGCATTGCATAATTGAATGTTCCCCAATGTTGAAAACATGAAAGTGTACCCATTTGAAGAGTTTCAGACTCATACCAATCCAGTTGTTCACTTTCCCAACTTGATTCCAAATCCAATTTATGCATATTTGCTGAGTTTAATATCAGGAAAATTGTAAGATGCTAACTTTTCAAATTGATGTCGATAGATAAGTTCACCTTCAGTGCAAGCTAATTGAAGATTCATGTTCCATGTGCAAAGGTGAATCAAGTTCCAGAGGTTCAAATTATGGGGGCTCTTTTTAATTAGTTTGTGAATCAAAATTTGAAGATAGTTTGTGCAGTTTGGCAGTGCAAAGCAGAGGTTTTTTAAAAAATTTAAGTTATAAAAGGGAAAAATGAAACCATGGAAAGGGGAGCCCAGAACTATAGAGGGAATTTATGATGTCCATTAGCAAGAAAATTTAGCCATTAATGAGCAGCATTTGGAGGCAACTTTTAAAAATTTGAAAATGCAAGTGCACAGCCAGCCACATTTTTTTATCATATCTCAAAAACTATGATCTGGGTTGGGATAAATTTTGGATATGTTTGAAATAACCATGCCAAAAATCTATAGTAAAATTTTGAGACAAATCAGAGTTGAAATGCAAAATTTATGGCTCTCTGAGTATTGGCAGCAATAGCAAAGTTTCTAAATGCACAAAGATATATCCCACATGCATGGGGCTATGAAAGTTTTTAGTATTCATATACTCCAGCACTTAGTATATGATTTGAAGAAAGAACCAAGAGGCCATTTGGTGGGTCTCTTGGTTGAAATTTTTAAATTCTAGTGGGCCCCATAATTTTAGAGTAAAAATGCATAAAGTTAGTCTCTTTGTCTCCAAGTCTCCAAGTCTCCAAAGCCAAGAAAATCATCTAGAGACTTAGAGACTAAAGGTAGTCTCCAAGTCTCCAAGTCTAACCATAGTTGGAAAAATCATTTAGAGACTTAGAGACTATACTATAAAATTTTACCATGATTAAAGTGTAGTCAAGGTACAGTCAAGTTAAGCTCATTCAGAGACTTAGAGACTAAAGGCTAGTCTCCAAGTCTCCAGATCAAACCATGGTTAAGAAAAAGTTTATGAGACTTAGAGACTACAATGTGAAAAGTAACCATAGTTGAGGCATGGTTAATGGTTGAGTTAAGTTAGTCTCCTTGTCTCCAAGTCTCCAAGTCTCCAAATCAAACCCATGGTTGAGAAAATCATCTAGAGACTTAGAGACTAAAGGCTAGTCTCCAAGTCTCTAGATCTAACCAAAGTTAATAAAAACTTCAAGAGACTTAGAGACAATGAGAAAAATGTTGATCATGGTTAAAGTGCAGTTAAGGTGTGGTTAAGTAAAGATCTAGAGACTTAGAGACTAAAGGTAGTCTCCAAGTCTCTCAACAAACTCATGGATAGCAAAAAGATCTAGAGATTTAGAGACTAAAGGTAGTCTCCAAGTCTCCAAATAAATTGAAGGTTAAGAAAAGGATCTAGATACTTAGAGACTAAGTTAGTCTCCAAGTCTCCAGATAGAATCAAGGTTAAAGGAATTATTTAGAGACTTAGAGACTAAAGGCTTGTCTCCAAGTCTCCAAATCAAATCATAGTTGAAGGAATTATTCATAGACTTAGAGACAAAGAGGAAAAGATGAATGGGGTTAAAAGGTGAGTTAAAAGGCTAGTTTAGAGAAGAAAATCAGCATGTGACGAGTGTCAAAATCTTGTGGAATCTGGGCATAATATGCAGAAAATTGAGGAAAATGGGAGATTTCAATACACAAGTTAAAGTGCACAGAATTAAAAGAATTTTCAATAGTTTAAAGTGAAAATCAAAGAAGAATATTAAAGGCAAATTGAAGGCTAAAGTGCATAGAAATTATATTAAATGCAAAAATTAAAGTTATATGCATAGTTAAACATAGGAAAAGGTATAGTTTCTGGCAAATGTATTTTATTTTCAGATTTGAAAAGGAACATTCTGGGAAGAATTTTCAACACAGAGGAAATCAGATTTTTTGTAGAATAATAGAAAATTTGGACAGAATGAAATTAGATTATGGAGATCAGATTTGCACAGAAAGAAGAGATAAAATACATATATTTTATTTGCAAAATCATATTCATATTTTCTTTCCCAAAGATTTTTTGAAGAAGAATGAAATCAGATTTTCTCAGATTAATATCAGATTTGGAAAGCTTCTCAGTGGCAGAATGAAAGAGTTATAATGAGGATAAAATCAGATTTTAAAAAGACAAGTGGAGTTAAAAATTGATTAAATCAATCAGATATTTTGAAGACTTTGGAATGCAAGTAAAACCAGATTTTTAAAGTCACCAAGAAGGATCAGATTTTTGGAAAAGAAGGAATGAGTGCAAATCAGATTTGAGAGAAGGACAAGTGTTTGCTAGACATAGTTTTTAGGGTTTCTTCTCTTCTATATGTCTTCTTCTTTTCTTAGTTGTAAGGGGTTCCTTTCCTCTGCTCTATTCTGGTTTTTTCCTACAAATGCCTAGAGCAGGTCCCTATTGGTCTGATGAATTTTTATTGTAAGTTATACTTCTATGTCTTTGATATTCTACAGGCTTATTATTTGGATGTGTTGAAACAAAATCCATTAATAGAATACAGTGTAGTTTTCCCTCTTTCATATTATCTTGTCTCTTTGCATTATGTTTGTGCTCTAGTGTGTTTTACTTGCAAGGCATTTGAAATACACCTGCTACAAGGTAGTGTGTTTAATTATTTATGAGTTCCTTTCAAGGAGAGGACTAAGTTTCATAGATAATTTCAGAGAGCAAAGCATTGTGATAAGGGTTTTATGCAGATGTATGTATATGAGAGGATAGTTTGTAAGGCACTCTATCTCAGCTGCATGTAGTTTGTAAGTCACTCTACAATATCTCTATTGGTTTATTGTTGCTGATTCATGTTTCCATTGACTCTTTGCCCAAGGGATAGGCACTGGTCTAGAGTATAGTTTGTAGTTTGTTCTTCATCCAATATCAAAATCATTTCAATTAAATATACTTCTATTACTTGAACAAATGAGTTGAACTCATTAAGGACTTATATCAGCACAAAAGTGTCCATTTTAGTGATTCCTTGGAGAGTGAATCAACTAGGTTATCCCTCCTTAAAAGGAAGAAGGATAAAAATCTTTGTATCACTTATTTATGCTATATTTACAATCATAGTTTGTATGGTTAAGCTTTGCATTTGGTTAGGCTTGGTCATTTGCAAGGTGTTTCATAAGTTGGTTCAACAAAGATACATAGAAAATCAGTGTCCACATTAATATATACTGTGTAATCAGTAATCATAAAGAGGTAAAACCTGCCTGAGTATATGTGGAGCTCAAAAACGAAGAAGGATCTTATCCAATCCTTAGCAATTAGGCTTTTCTTGTATCTGAATCAGTATTAGAAGGCATAGTGTTCAAGTAGTCATTTCAAGCACTATGATTCATACAAGAAAAATCCCTAACAAATTGGTGACTCTACTGGGGATAAGAGATTTTAAAGTCTTTTTGAAGTATTCAGAAATCTCTGGTGTTCTAAAACTTTAAAAGTTTTCACTGCAGTAGAGTTTGGCCCATCTGAGCCACCTAACAAATTGGTGACTCTGCTAGGGAATAAATAAAAGGGCTAAAGTATCCCAGAGTCTAGTTAAGAGAGATAGTTATAGAGTCAAGATTTCAAAAGAAAAGATATATTCCTTATGATTTATAAAGCGAGTCAAGTCTATCTGTTATTTGCTGCAAAGTGTCTGAAATTTTTTAGTTTCTCCAAGATGGTATCAAAAGGATCTCACTACTAGTGAGTGGTGAATCTGAGTTCTCTGATTTGCACTAGTGTGCATGTTAAAGAAAGACTACAAAAGAAGGTGGACTTGCAGCAACAATGAAAGAAGATTTTTGGGCTCCTATGGCTATGGATGTAGCCAAGTAAGGAATAAATAAAGGGCTTTATGTGTGGTGTATGTGAGATTGCTGATTTGAAGAAGTTAGAGCTGGAAAAAAGATCTCAGCCAGTTGCAAATAATTTTCTCTGCAACAAATTGGTAGCTTTACAATACAATTGATTTGGAGGTGACTTCAAATAAATAGCTTGCAGCAACTTCTTCATAATCCAGGTATTTTTATTTTCATTTTATAAGTCCATCTAAACTTACATGCACAGGGTGCATGAGTGGAAAAGTGAAAAGGGAGCCCTTTCCCCATGGTACTTCATGGAGGGCATCTCATAAGTTACATCTTATTCATAGTGATCTTTTGGGTCTAATGGAGAACCTATCCATACAAGGTTCAAAGTATGCTCTAACCTTTGTGGATGATTTTACTAGAAGAATTTGGATTTATTTTTTGCATACTAAAGATCAAGTACTTGACACATTTTCTCAATTTCATATGTTTGTGGAAAGGCAATCTGGTTCTAAACTTAAAATACTTAGAACAGATAATGGTACTGAATATGTTAATAATGCTTTTCATTCTTACTTAAGATCTTTTGGTATAAAACATCATCTTACTATTCCTTATACACCACAACAAAATGGTGTGGCGGAAAGGAAGCATAGAACTATTGTGGAAATGGATAGATGTATGTTACATGCTAAAGATATACATTACAAGTTTTGGGCTGAAGCTATGGCTTGTGCCACTTATCTTCTTAATAGAACTCCTACTAAAGCTTTGCAAAATATAACTCTTGAGGAAGCATGGTCCAGTAGGAAGCCAAATTTACAACACTTGAAATTTTTTGGATCTATTACTTATGTTCACACACCTAAACAAAAAAAGGCATAAACTTGATTCTAAATTTTCTTCCTTTACTTTTGTTGGGTATAATGAATCTACTAAAGGTTATAGAGTTTATGATCCTACTACTAACAAGGTACATATTGCAAGAGATGTTGTTATTGCAGAAAATGAAGTTCATGATTATTCCAAGGTCAAAGATGATGAATTTAAAGGGGGTATTAT
>MU226945.1:356680-380366 GCA_018584345.1 Thuja plicata
TTAAAGGGGGGTGTTAGAATTAATCTTTCCTTGGTTGAAAATATGTAATTAAAAGGATAAACCAAGGTATCCTTATTTGTATTTGTCCTCTATTCCAAGTAGGAGGACATGTCACTATTTTGTATTTCCTTTAATAAAGAAAATAGATATTCCTCCTTAAGAGGAATCACACATTTGTCACACACACAATATGAATGTGCCATTCATAGGAGAAGGGAGTTATATGCAAACTCCTCCACTCATCTCTACTTAAGAGATGCCTCTCACACACTTGCTCTAATAATCTTTTTTTGTCTCACATTTCTTCTCTCAATCTCTCCTTGCTCTCATTATTGTATTGAGATTATTGCTCTCATCCTTTAGGATTTGTACCATATTCTTATTATTCACAAAGGGGTTTTTCTTTTCTTTTCCCCTTACAAAAATCTCTTGGCTCTTTGTTGGGATTCTTGGAGTATTTTCATGTTCTTGGTGGTTGATCTTGAAAAATTTATCTCACATTTGGTTTATGGTAAATTCCTTCTTGCACTTCATTTTCTTGGATTATTTCATGATCTTATTTTCATTCTTTTAATACTTCTAACAGTATCAATATGGCTAAATATGTTGATCTCTAAAGTAGGTCACTTAGTAAACATTGAATACGTGCACAAGTGTAGATTTAGGTAGCAACCTCCAAATGACTATCTCCAAAACACATCCAATCTAACTTCTGAGAGATGAAAACTAATATACTTTCTTAATGAGAGGTTATGCACATGTCCCCTAAGTGATTTCTCATAAAAATCTTCATGTCTCTTTTTAATTGCATGCACACTAGGGCCCTTTCAAAAGACTTTTGGGGGAGTGACTTGTGCCTTAGAGAAATTTTTTTTACTTATTCACTCTAAAATTTATCCAAAATTTCAGAGTTCTAAAAGTGGCTCTGATTGGGGACACATGCCCCAAGTGGGCATATAGAGGACTTAAAATCTCGTGGTAGAGAAGATCAATCACAAAAGATCATACTTACTTCTCCTCAAAAATTGGGTCCTTATTGAAAAATAGAAACCACACAACTGAAAGAAAAGCAACTGTACAAACTAATACAAAATATCCACAAATGGCCCAAAGACACAAAACTAAAATCAACCCTTACCTCTATCAAACATCTAATTTTCATCCCCATAGATCAAAGGTAAGCTAAAAATGTTGCTTTCGACAGCATGATCAAGAACACTACCAAATATCTTCAGTATATTATATAAAATGTAATCAACATACTCACCACCTACTAGAAACACCAAGTCATCAAACCATCACAAATGTTGATCATTTTGTGACAACAAATTATCACACCCTTTACTATCATTGACTTGCTAAAAAGAGAAATACTCCAACACATTCACATAGTTGGAATCAAATACATCTTAAACACTAGTTTTCACTACAAGATAAGTCTCATTTACAACAATGACTTACAAACTAGGATGGACCATTTCTATAAAAAATTGACTACAAGAAACCGAAGATAGCTTGTTGATCACAACTTCTATCAACATCTTCTAAAAAAGTATTTTCAATCAATGGTTTATTAATCACTTGCAAATATGAGAAAACACATCCAGATTTGTCACTTTCTTTAGCATCATGATGTATAAAAGAATCCTTTACATTAAACTCATTAAAATCTAAATCCATACCAACATATGAATCTTCATACTCATCATATACCACACTATCTGATTCCTTGCATTCATATGCATTATCATCTTGAAAAGTATCAAATCCAAGTATAGGAAAAGAGTCAATGCCACATGTTTCATACTTCACACCCTCATTGTTATCATCATTATCAAAACATATATCCATTGGGCATGAAATTGTAGAGTCGCATTTAGAGGCATACCTCCGAAAATCAACAACTAAGAGTTCTGATATTTTCTAACTGCTTAGTGGGCATTGGATTTCATGTTCACCTTCTTTGGTCTCTTGCTCGATGCTACAAATATCTTCCCCATTGGAAAAAAGGGTTGAGACCTCTTGGCTCATGTCATTTTTTGCAAAGGAGTCACCACAACATTTTACATCTGCATCGTAATCATCCTCTTGCTACTTCCACAAAACTTCTTTAAATAGAAACAAGAAATCTGCACTATTATGCTGAGAAAAAGAATAATCTACAGCCTTAATGGAAATATTTCCAACTATAAATTCATCTTCATCATCTTGTTGCTCATCAAATTCATTATAAGTATCATAATTATTATCACCAGCATAATAAGATTCAACATCTTTATCATAACTAGATTCAAATTTTTTTATCAAATCTATCCATTCTATAGCATGCTCAATACCTTCTTCTCTAAGAGATGCACACCAACTGACTGACTCAGGCACACAAAGTTCTAAAAACAAATCAATCCATGTTAATCCTGGAATCTCAATGTCCGCTCTAAGATTATCAAATGCATTATGAAACCTTTCATAAAACAAATATACTAACTCTTTATTCCTTTCTCCTACCCTTATTCTTAAAATCAATAAGGCCTTATTTTGGATACTTTGTCTTCTCAATGCACTATCTCTATTAAATTTCTCAAGATCTTGCTGATAAATGTCAGATCTAGAAAACATATCTTGATCCATTAAAGTTGAAATCTCCATTGAACCACTCACTTAAAAATACATTTTATTCTATCACAAAAACTTCTATACGACTTTATGCAATCATTGAGTTCACATAGCAACAACATACTTCTGATTTTTACAACTAAAATTTCAACTAGGAAGTATGACAAACTTTGAATCTACTCTCCTTTCTTTACTGACTTATTCACCTTAGAAGGAACTTTTCTTTCTTATAAGAACATGAGGATTACCTGGATAAGAATTGAATTTTCTACTCTTATTTCTTTTTTAGTGGAAACATGGCAGATCTAAGCCTCTTTTATAGCTCCATCAAGTTCTTTTCACATAGATTCACCACCTCCTTGTAGAGGAAAAAATTCAAACAGAAAAATCCATTTGGAAGTTACTTTCAATTATGGGCTTGTTCCAACCAGCAAAGTTGTACATTCTTCTTTATAATTTCTACAAATAAAAAACACTTTCCAGGTTGTCCTTACTCAAAGATCTGAAACAAATTTTAGATTTTATTTCTTAACTCTTTCTTACAATCAGATTCTAGGGTTGATTTAGCAAAGAAAGGAAACAATCATCTTAAACTTGTTGATCTTTACATTGAAACTTGTTGATGGCTAAACAATTTTACACTAGTACAAAAACAACCAAGATTCATAGAGTTTAACAAATTTTCCACCCATACAAATCAAGGATAAAAATATGAATAGATCTGTGATCCTACACAACAACACTTTTTGTATTAGTCTCCCAAGTAGAGTCACAATTTTGTTAGTTTTTTTTCTTGCAGAATCTAAATGAATCATTGATGCTTGACTCTATGATTCCCAACTCCTGATTCTAGAAAGAAAAATACTAACTAACAAGGATTAAATCCTCCTTCACTTCATGCTCCATGAACTTAGGTGGGTGTACCTCTTGAGACTTACTACTTCATAGTAAATAGTACAATAGATTAGGTGTCTTAAATGATGATATTCAATATCTACACATGAAAAACTATAAAATAAAGATTTAGTTTAGTTTTAAGATTGACAGGCATCCCTAACCTAAACTAGTGCCAAATCCTAGGGTATAGAGTCAATAAGAATGCATCTAAACCATACCATATTTATAGAACTAACTAAAACCCAAACAAAATTCCTTACACCTTTCTCTCTGCAACTCAAATCTTAAATCATCAGATTCATATATAAGTTAAAAACATCCTGAAATATTCTTAAAGGAATTATGCTCCCCTTTGAAGTAACCTAAAACATATATTAAAACTTGCCTCACCAGTCTATGAATTTAAAATGCCTTACAAGATAATTTCATAAGAATCCAAACATACATTTGAAGAAAAGAATAAATCAAGCATGGATCCCAAAGCTATTTCTATTCATCAAGGTCACTTTAATATAGTTTATATCTTCTCAGACTTCTAAAATTCAAGAAACAAAATCTAGACCAGAACTAGCAATCCTGCCTTGTTTGATCAAAAAAATTTGACAGACACTTTTACAATATGGAAGAAAGAAGATATAGAGAGGGGAAAACAAATTTCACCCTAACTGACACCTGTCTGCTTCCAAGAAATCTCAGTTTGCACAATATTTTCCTCTTCAAAATCTGATATTTTATGTGATTTCATGTAACAAACTCTACCCACTTGCCTCTAAAAAAATCTCTCATGAATGCTCCTTTCATTTTGAAATAAAAATATTTCAAATGACTTTAAAGTTCAATGTTTTAATGTGCACATTACTTTAATTTTTGCATATTGAACATGTCTTTTATTTTCCTCTTTTCTGCATATTTTTCCTAGACCTCACCATATTTTGCCACTTGTCACTTTTTTGTTCACTATTAAGTCCACTTGGGGCTGCCTAGGCTTGTCATGAGATTCATAGACTGGGCTATCTCCTAATCTCTGAATGTTTTCTAGTTAATTGTCATGATTTGGAGATTCAGAGATAGCCTTGTCTCTTGATCTCTAGATGTTTTAGACTTGATTGCCATCATCTAGAGATTCAGAGATAACCTTGCCTCCTGATCTCTAAATGTTAAGGAATTGACTGCCAACATCTGGAGATTCAGAGATAACCTTATCTCTGAATCTTTGAATGTTTTCTCCTTGACTACCAAGATATAGAAATTCAGAGATAACCTTATCTCTGAATCTTTGAATGCTTCTTACTTAATTTTCATGATTTGGAGATTCAAAGATAACCTTATCTCTGAATCTCTGAATGCTAGGAAATTTACTTCCATCATCTGGAGATTCAACACCTAGATTACCTCTTGATCTATTAATGCTAGCACCTTGACTACCAAGATTATGAGATTGCGTGACCAGGATCCTTAACCACTATCTCCTGATCTCCAAATGTTTTGGCTAACCATGGATATATTGGGATATTCAGCGACTGACTATCTCTGAATCTCAAAATGATAGGGTTTACTAGAGGATTATTTGGAGTTTTGGACATAACCTTACCTCCTAATCTCCAAATGTTTAGGACTTAACTGCCAACATCTAGAAATTCAGTGCATGGGATTGTTAAACACCATATCTAGATCTCTGAATGTTAGATTCAACCTTGGTCATCTTCCAAGATTGCATGACTAAACTTACCTCTGAATCTCCATATGCTTCTCTTCTGCTATGTGTCATCGCCATCTCACCTATGTGGTCCCTACCAAAAACATGTTCTTTTTTAAAGTCACCAACTACTTAGTAATGTCCACTGAGGAACCACCTATGCACAGGTGCCAAGAGCCTCCACTCTTTCTTCATATAACTATACAAGTTTTTTTTCATATCAACACCTTGTATGTCCCCTACCACATGAATGTGGGACAATTCTTCTAATCATTTTTAAACATTAATTTCTATGCGTGCCAAAATATAGTTTCACCTTCCAACTAAGGTAGCATTCTAAACCCTTACCGGGCACATTTTCCAAGAGCTCTTGGCTCTTAATTCATATAACTATACATGGGCTGCAATATAAAAAAATTATATAGTTCATCTCCCCCACCAATGTGGGACTAAATGTTTTAAAACTTCCCTTGAAAATAGCCTGCACAGCTTTTTCTTGACCATGCGCTAGCCCTGCTTGCCACTTCACCCATGGCATAGCTTGTGTTTACACCTTGCATAGACACCTAAGGAATTTTTCATTGTGCAACCTTGTTTATTTTTACCTTGTGTATGCTCCCTTGGTATTCATGTACAGACTTTGGTCATAAAACAAGCCCAGATTTTGTAGGATTTACACCTTCCACTTAGAATTTGCATGAATTTTAAAATGCCTCCTTCTATAGCTTGAATAGGCCCTTTGATCCACTCATTTGTAGTTCCTACTATCTATTAGATGATATTAGTTTTGGTTACTGATCATGCTATTGATATTCATGTTTTGTCACTGATGTCAACATATATTTTTGTGGAGAGGACAGACAGGTTACTTAACTGATAGAAGTGTACAGACACTGTATAGATGATTCAGAATGAGAGAAGTTGGATTTATATAGAAGGATGCATTTTTACCTTATTCCTAAGGTTGCTTGACTTTATGTTGCATAATGTGGATGTTACAGATGATTTGGTGAAAACTAGTTTATGGACTGTAACTGTGATTCTAGACAGAGCAGGTCTCTGTGTTTCAGGTATATCTTTCTAGTAAAGATATTTCAGATAAAGAAAGCTTACTGGTGGACATCTGACATATGTTGGAGTAATGGGTTGAGTTCGATTGTTGTTTGGTTACTAGTTATGTCTGTTGTGGCGTGTATTCTAAAGAAGACCTAATTGATAAACAACTTCAGACATGTAGCATGTAAAATGAATTGTGAGCATGGATTGTGGATCTGGGAACGTAATTGATGGATTGTAAATGATGCTTAATTTTTATAGGTACTGTGTATATCTTAGCAAGGGGTTAAATAATTATTTGTATATTAGAAATCCTTAATTGGTTGACCTAATTAATTATTTGTGTATTAGAAAAGCTTAACTGGCCAACCTAATGAATAATTGTAAGAGGGTATATATGAGTGATCTTTTCTTTTGGAAAAATGTGATAGAGATGGAGAAGAAGTGAAATCTAGAGGCTTGTTTGGCAGCTAGATGTAGAGAATAGTTTATAAGAATAATACTTCATTGGAACTAACCAAGAAAAGATAGTTGCTATGAGACAGTTCACTGGATTGTGTATTTTATTTATACACTTATTTGGATTGTGAATCCTTAAGGGTGGCTTTAACCTTCTTTAGGTAGTGTGCCTTGGTTGTTATCCTATTATTTCTTTTGACTCCTAACATGGTATATCTCCTAACAGGGACTATGTACTGTAATGTTGTAAAAAGCTCCTAACAGGGATAAATATTTTAACAAGGATACTATGATCTCAGTACATTATTTGTGGGCGTTATTTCCCACTGGGGTTTTACCTTTAACAAGGTTTCCTCAAAAACAAATATTATGTTATGGTGTTGGAATTTACTGTGTTTTTATTTACATTTGCAGATTTGGTTTATAAAGTTTAAAGTTGAATAATCTATATCACAACTAATTCACCCCCCCCCCCTCTCAGTTGTCTTGTGGATTGTTATTCCTAACAATTTGTATTAGAGCTTGTGGTCCTTAGTGAGAAAGTTTAATAGCTTGAGATGATCCTTAATATGACTTACTAGAGGAAGGATAGTCTGAAGTTTGATCCTGAAAAATTTGATAGTTGGCAGAACAAGAGAAGAACACATTTTCTATGTTTGGGAATTGATTACTAGATGATCGCAAAGAAGAATGAAAAGCTAGTGACTGCGGATGAATTAGAGAAGGCTAATGAGGTTCATAAAAAGTTATTTTCATTTAATATGGTTGCAAGGGAATCTTTGATCAGCGCACTTTCAGGAGGTGAATTCACAAAAGTAAAGGACTTGGATTCTGCACATGAGATCTGGTCAAGATTGGAAAAATGGTATATTGGAGACAAGTTTAATAAGAAGGCAAAGCTACAAAATTGGAAGATAAAGATTGAATCACTAAAGATGAGAGAAGGTGAGAACATTAGGGCATATGGACAGAGAACTATTTAAGTGGTTACTACTATCAGAAATTTTGGAGGTACGTACAGTGGGGAAGAAGTGATTGCAAAGATACTCAAATATTTGACACCTGCATATAGAACTAAAGAACAAGCTATAGAGGATATTATACCTTTAACACTCAAAATTACTAGAGAGATATTGATTGGAAAGCTTACTAAATTTGGGGCTGCAGAATTGGGAGACACCTTACCTAAAGTTGAGTCACCATTCAAGGCAACCGTGCACAAGAACAAAAAGACCTTATCTAGAAATGCAAGCACTAGCATTAATGACCTAAGGGAAGAACTTGGAGCCTATGCTGATGAATGAGAACATATACAGGAAGAAGAAAGAAAGATAGATGAAGTTGTGGCACTCATTTCTAGAAGACAAAAGAGAGGTAAGGGAAATTTTGAAGGAAAATTACCTTTGAAGTGTTTTTCATGTAACAAGATTGGTAATTTTTTATCTAGATGTCCTACAAGAGTTCCAAAGCACAAACCTAATTTTTTCAAGTCTAAGTATTCAAAAAAAAAGGAATGTTATTATGCTAGTGAGGGTATATCTGCTGATGATGATTGTGACTATGATCAAATTGGATTTATTTCTATTAAGGGTGATGAACCTATGCATGAAGAAAAAGCCTTAGTATCTCAAGTTGAAAAGAAATCTGAATGGGTTATAGATAGTGGTTGTTCACACCATATGACTGGAGATAAAATAAAATTGTGAGTTTGAAGAAACATTATGGTGGTGTTGTTATATTTGGTGACAATACTCCTAAACTTATTATTGGAGTTGGATCTATTTCTTTGGATGGAAAGACTAACACTGACAATGTATTACTTGTTGATGGACTTAAGCATAATCTATTGAGTGTTGGACAGTTAGTGGGCAAGGGTTATCAATTGAAATTCATTGATGGGAAATGCTCTATCAGAAGTAAAGTAGGAGACTTGATCACATCTGGTAATAAATCCAGAGGTAATGTATTTGAATTGAACACATCTCAAGCTTGTTGTTTTATTGTGAAGGTTGATGAAAGTTGGTTATGGCACAAAAGACTTTGTCATGATAATTTTGATAAAAATGTGAAGGAAAGTATGACAAAAGCAGTAAGAGATCTACCTAAAATTGTAAAGCCATCTAACACTATGTATAGAGAGAGTGTTATGGGGAAGAAGACTAGAAGCACTTTCAAGAGCAAAGCTTATTCAATAAAAGGAAAGGTTAATCTGGTACATAAAGATCTATGTGGTCCTACAAGAACAAGATGAAAGGTACTTTATACTTTTGTTGATGAATTTTCTAGAATGATGTGGGTTACATACTTGAGAGAGAAATCTGAAGCATTTGACAAATTCAAGTTATTTAAAGCAAAAGTTGAGAATGAATCTAGTTTGAAGATAAAGTGTTTGAGGTCAGATAGAGGAGGAGAGTTTATATCAGAGCTATTTAATACATACTGTGAAGAGAAAGGAATATATAGACAGACATCAGCCCCTAGAACTCCAAAAAAGAATGGGATAGCAAATCGAAGAAATATAAATATATTAGATGTTACAAGGAGTATGTTGCTAGAAGGAAATGTGTCACATGTTCACTGGAGAGAAGTAGTTGGGATTGTTGTGTACACACTGAATAGAATGCAGATCAAATAAGGTACAAGTAAGACTCCTTATGAATTATGGTTTGATCATACACCTACTATAAAATATTTCCGAACATTTGGTAGTAAATGATATATCAAAAGAGATGATGAAATAGGCAAGTTTGATGCTAGAAGTGATGAAGGAATCTTGATTGGTTATTCTACTAAGAGTAAGGCATATAAATATTTCAATCTGAGAATGAGAAATTTGATTGAAAGTGTCAATGTGAGGATAGATTAAAATTTTTAGATTCAAGAAAGGATGTATGACTGTGGTCAAATTACTGAATGAAAGAGGTTAATGTTGAACCTAAAGAATATTTGATGATTGACAATGAGATTGAAGATGAACAGACTGAAGCTACTGAGACATTGAAGACACAAAGGTATGTTAAGAAGAACCATCATGGAGATCAAATTATTGGAGGTGCAAATAAAGGTACAATGACTAGATCTAGAGCTAGAGATGATATCTGTTTGATTTCTCAAGTTGAACCAAAGACTACTGATGAAGCATGTAGAGATGAATCTTGGAATAAATCTATGGAAGAAGAACTTGAACTGATAAAGAAAAACAATAGTTGGGAATTGGTTCCAAGACCTAAGAACAAGAATGTGATTGGTACTAAATAGGTTTTCAGAAATAAGGTGGATGAGGAAGGAACATTGGTAAGAAACAAGGCAAGACTAGTATGTAAAGGATATTCACAACAATAAAGCATAGACTATGAAGAAAAATTTGCTCTTGTTGCTAGATTGGAAGCTGTGAGATTATTTATTTCTTATGCTACACATAAAGACTTTAAGGTTTATCAGATGGATGTGAAGTCAACATTCTTGAATGATGATCTAGAAGAAGAATTTTACATTGAGAAACCTGATGGTTTTCCTTTGACAGATGATGAAAACATGGTTTGCAGATTGAAGAAGGAACTATATGGACTGAAACAGGCACCAAGAGCTTTGTATTCTAGACTAGACAAATATCTACTTCATCTTGGTTTTAGAAAAGGTAATGCGTACAGTAATTTATATTTGAGAACTGATGAAGATGGAATCTTGATTATAGAAGTTTTTATTGATGATATCATTTTTGGAGGCAATGATAAGCTGAGTAAGAAGTTTGCTAAATAAATGGAAAATGAATTTGAGATGTCAATGATTGGTGAGATGAGATTTTTTCTTGGTTTGCAAATTAATCAGAGTAAGAATGGAATTTTTATATCTCAGACCAAGTGTCTTAATGAAATGTTGAAAAAGGATGGAATGGAAGGTTCTAAACCTGTTGGGACACCTATGGTGATGGGAAAAAAACTAACTAATAGAGATGAGACTCAAAGTGTTGTACAGACTAAGTATATATCGATGATTGGAGGTCTACAATATCTAACTCATACTAGACCAGATATTTCCAATGTAGTTGGAATAATGGCTAGATATCAGGCAGATCCTAAAGGGACACATTTTGCTGTTGTGAAAAGAATTTTCAGATATTTGAAAGGGACAATAGAATATGGATTGTGGTATGAAAAATTAGAAGATTTTACTTTGCAGGCTTAGAGTGATGCTAATTGGGCAGCTAATGTGGATGACAAGAAGAGTAAAAGTGGCGGTGCATTTTTCCCTTGAAAAATATTGGTTCCTTGGTTGAGAAAGAAGCAAAACTATATTGCTTAATCTATTGCTGAGTCAGAGTATTTTTTTGCTGCAATGAACTATACACAAGTTGTTTGGATAAAACAAATGCTGAAGGACATTGGAATAATTTTCAAAGAGCAAGTGTTTATCCATTGTGATAACACTAGCACAGTGAATATGTCAAAGAAACTTGTAATGCATTCAAAGACTAAACATGTTTCTATTAAGTATCATTTCTTGAGGGAGAAGGTAGTAGATAAAGAGATTAAGCTAGAGTATATTAGCTTGAGATAAAGATTTGAAAAAGCTACATGTTACAAAAGACAATAGATGAGTTATGGCACCCTTTTCCATTACTGCCAAAGGGGGGAGGAATCTATGCGAAAATCCTTACTATTTTGAGAGATTTCTATTGAGGATATTGACAAGATTGTAGTAACAGAGAGTACTTTTGGGTTGATCCATATGGATTTTCCCATATGTTTCCATTAATTCCAAAGGGGGATATTGTTGGATGATATCATTTTTTCTTACTAATCATTCTATTGATATTCATGTTTTGTCACTAATGTCAACATATATTACTGTGGAGAGGATAGACTAGTTACTTGACTGATAGAAGTGTACAAAAACTATACGGTTGATTTAGAATGATCAAAGTTGGATTTATATAGAATGATACATTTTGACCTTATTCCTAAGGTCGCTTGGATTTATGTTGCATACTATGGATGTTACAGATGATTTGGTGAAAACTAGTTTCTGCACTGTAACAATGATTCTGGATAGAGTAGGTCTCCATGTTTCGGGTATATCTTTCTAGTGAAGATATTTCAAATGATGCAAGCTTACTGGTGGACAAGAGACATATGTTGGAGTAATGGGTTGATTTCAATTATTGTTTGGTTACTAGTTACGTTAGTTGTGGCGTGTATTCTAAAGAATACCTAATTGATGGCTGACTTCAGACATGTAGCATGTAAAATGAATTGTAAGGGTGGACTATGGATCTAGGAACATAATTGATGGATTGTAAATGATGTTTACTTGTTATAGGTACCATGTGTATCTTAGCAAGGGGTTAAATAATTATTTGTATATTGGAAAGCCTTAATTGGCCAACCTAATTAATTATTTTTGTATTAGGAAAGCTTAGCTGGCAAACCTAATGAATTATTGTAAGAGGTTATATATCAGTGATCTTTTCATTTGAAAATATGTGACAAAGATGGAGAAGAAGTGAAAGCTGTGAGGCTTATTTGGCTGCTGGATGTATAGCAGAGTTTATAAGAAGAATACTTCATTGGAACTGACCAAGCAAAGATAATTGCTATCAAACACTTCACTATATTTTTTTTTTCTTTATACACTTGTTCTGATTATGAATCCTTTAGGGTGGCTTTAACCTTCTATGGGCAGTGTGCCTTGGTAGTGAGCCTACTATTTCTTTTGACTCCTAACAAGGTATGTCTCCTAATATGGACTATGTACTATAATGTTGTAACAAGCTCCTAACAGGGCTAAATCTTTTAACAGGTATACTATACTCGCAGTACATTATTTGTTGGTGTTAATTCTCATCGAGGTTTTACATTTAATAGGGTTTCCTTGACAACAAATATTGTCTTATGGTGTTGGCATTTACTATGTTATCATTTACATTTGTAGATTTGGTTTATAAATTTTAATGTTTAATAATTTATATCACAACTAATTCACCCCCTATCTTAGTTGTCTTGTGGAATGTTATTCCTAACACTATCTTCATGTCATGGATAGGCTTTTTCTCATCCACCTTGCTTATTCTTTGAAAATTCAAAACAATGTGTAGCTTTTGTATGTCATTTACACCTGCCAATTGCATTTGCTTGGAGCTCTAAATGTTTAAAATGTATAATCTTTCACTCACGCATAGCCCTCCATTTTTAGCTTGTGCATCCCTTTAAACATCCAATGTGCACCTTTAAACATTGTCAAGCAGTTCATGTGCCCTGGTTCCATTTTCATGCGCAACTCCTTTTCTATTTAACTTGTGTAGGCCCTCCTTATCCATGCGTAGCCTATTGGGGACCATCCAATGCTTGGGGTTTTCTAAAATATTTTTAAATAAAAATTGCACAGCCATTTACCCTCCATTTTAGGCCATAAAAACCTTTTCTACATAATTGAGTTAACAAAGACTATAAATCCAATAGCAGTTGCCAACCAACTAGATCTACAAATAACACAATGTCATATCAATGTTGCAAATGGTTGTCCATTTATCTGGAAAGCATATGTCATTATCACTACAACTAGAGAGAAAAAATTTGGAAGTGGTTGAATGCAGTAATATAAAAGATGAAGCTGCAATGCAATCATTAATGCAAAGAAACAAGATACTTGAACACCAAATTACCTCGTAACCTGCATGCGGAAATGATGCAAGGATTCCAGAATGATGCTCCCCAATACAAGATGAACAAATTATTTTAATGGACCTCCACCCATTCATGTAGACAATTCTCAAATTCATGACATTATGTTCAATCATCAGAGTGATGCTAAGTTCCTTCAAGCTTCACTTTCCACTTTCTCAAAACCCAAGTCATTTGGAAGGTCTTTTGTTTTTCCAAATGGTACAATTCAGGTCGAGGGCTTTGAATGTTCAAAAATGGATAGAAAGATACAGGTTGAAACACTCACTGACTAAAAGAGATGTGTATTTGATGTAAAAGTTTAAAATCCTTCCTTACGAGAACCCTTTCAACATATCGAGTCACTCTACATCCATTTGCACTATCATAATCCCTCTGGTTAAAGCCCTATTCCATCACCATGTTACTCCATTCTTCCTTTTGTTTCATTTTAAATGAACCTTTCCATCTTAAAATATTGTAAAACAAAAAGGTTTTACAATTGAAACTTTATTTTGAATCATCTAAATGATTTCTGACCTCTGGGATTAGCCTTAAAAATTGAATGAACAGTCTGATGAGACCGTGAAAAATGGTGGAATAATATATTTCCATGCTAAGAGAGATCCTCTGAAATGGTTTTTCATGAAGGTGCATAGGGTGAAAAAATCTTAATCGTAAAACTTGGCAATTTCTTAAATTTTGTCATTTCACATGCAAAACATTGAAAACTGATTCTGGAAATGACCTCAAACAAATAGAAAAACAATCCCTAAGAATCCACTCCCAATTTTAATAGAAGAATTACATACAAGGAGTATATACCCACAATCAACATCACAAAACAACTCTCAGATATGAAGTTACAACCTTCTAAAAGTGACTTCTCTGTGAAATCAATTCTACCCACACTAGGAATCTGCATAAATCACTTTTTCTTCTGATGTCACAAACCTATCAAATGAGACCCTTATTGTCCAAAACCTTGAACCTGGATTCAATTTCACATAAGGAATATGAAACTTCAACTATCTCACTCTGATGATCAGCTGGTTAACCAGCATTATTCTTCAAAGTTTCCCTTTAAAAACTTTCTGAACTCAAACACAGTAAAATTGCAGGAAATGGATTTGGAAAGGGTTGGCCAAAGTGGTCAAATGGATTGACAATGATATAAAACTCTTCAAGAAGGTTAATTTCCATGTTTAAAATGTAGGGGCACACTCAATTATTCATGAAATTTAACTAGGTACCAATTGTGGGAACTCAAAGTAGGGCATTCTATAATTTTGCATTTGACACTCAGAAAACCAGAATAAAATGCAAATGGAAAGGATATGGAAAACTTAAAATATAAAATCATAGGGGTCTTTAGATGGGTATTATGACTCATTTTCATGCCTACAACATCTTGGAACACTCCTTATATCTTGGGTATCAATCTAGCCAAAGATGAAGACTTCTAAAGTAGGTCACTTAGTAAAAACTGAATACGTGCACAAGTGTAGATTTATGTAACAACCTCCAAATGAATATCTCCAAAACACATCCAATCTGACTTATGAGAGATACAAACCAATATAATTTCTTAATGATAAGTTATTCACATGTCCCCCAAGTGGTTTCTTATAAAAATATTTAGGTCTCTTTTTACTTCCATGCAAACTAGATCCCTTTCAAAAGCTTTTTGGGGTAGTGACTTCTGCCTTAGACAATGTTTTTACTTAGTCACTCTAAAATTTATCCAAAATTTTAGAGTTCCAAAAAGACCCACAAAGATTCACTACTGCAGTAATAAAGTATCATGTTAGAGCTTATAGAGATTGATCACTTCTAGTGACCTTACCCTGTTAGGAGTAACAATAAGATTGATTAGACCTACCTTGTATTTGGATTTTTCAACACAATGTATGTGTGCACTTTGGTAAGATATTTAGGCAAACATAGTTAAGTCTACTCTGTTAAGATATTTTGGGGTCTATTACAATTGTTAGAGAGTAACAAAATTGTGATCTGAACAAATCCAATCTGAATATTGTGGATAAAAGATCCTTTAAGTACAACAAACTTATCACCTTGTTCTAATTGGTAATACCTTGTGTACTATTGTGTAGCCTTGTCTTTGTTCTTAAAACTGAATTCTTCAATGAAATCCTTGTGCTAAAACCCTTTTTTTATCTTTTGATGTCCTTGGTGTGGCAGCTACTTGATCATAATTCGATCATCATACTTGCAAAAATGACATCTTATCCTTACATATATCAAACATCTTGACCTAATTAGGGTTTTATAATATCTTAGAAAACCTAAGATCAACGGTGTACAAAATTTACCTTGATCATCTATACATATGAAATATAAACAATTAATGATTGCATTCATAATTAATGTCATCCTCGATCATTGTAAACCATCTTCCAACTTGGAAAAAATTTGTTACCTAGATTGATGTGCCATAATATTTTTTTATGTAACTACTAGTTTACTTGGTAAATACTATCTCTCAGTGCTTGGTGTATCTCAGTGCTTGGTGTATACTACTCGATCCTCGATAAGTATATTACTCGATGATCACTACACTCAATTAACTCTGTGCTCAGTGATCATTACAGACTAGTTTATCTTTGACTTTGTTACCGACTGGCAATTTGCATACTTGAATCATAATGACAACCTTGAAACTCATATGGAGTAAAACTTTTTCTTCATAATTCATGCTCATTGTTGTATTGTATATCAGGAACACTAAACAATAACTACTTTCTTAAAATAAAAAATAGATTATCATTATCCAAATCAAGAACTAGTCAAGTTGAGGACACACATCTATGTCCTAAACTCACCACCAGGTTACCAACCAAGAATATTGCAAAACTAATCCACATTGATCCAATAACTAAAACATTGTCATTGTTTGAATAACCAAAATATTACACACTAGTAAATACTTCATAGCTCACTCAAATCATTATGGGAACCTCTGTAAGTTGACATAGATAAAATACGTACATCAATAAAACTTTTTGTACCTTCATAGCATCTGATACTCAATATAGTCATCATATCAAAGTAATCTCTTCACTGAACATCTCAAGAACACACATGAACACTATCACCAAAAGTAGGAATATGTTGACATCAATGAAAAAACAATATCAACATATATATGCATAATACTCAACCAAATCTCAACAATACACACCTTCCCTATTGCTAGGTAAGGAGTTACTTAGTAAAGGATTCTTCAAAAACAATAAAAACATGCAAAGGAAGTACATCATGTTATAAAATATACATGTCTACAAATGGGAAATGGATCCTTATGAAATATAGATAATTGAAGAGAGAACCATTTCCTACCTCCCACTCCCACCCTGTTCTCCAAGATTGAAGCCAATTAAATGGATATATTTGTTTCTCAAAAATAGATATTGAAAATCAGAGCATAGAACCATGTAAAATGATCCCCCAACAAAGTGAGATTCTAAAATCACATGGAGTGAAGAAACATAATAGGAAAAGGGAATTCTCATGCTGAACATTTTAAATATGAAGAAAATGTACATTATCTTTTTTTTCAACATATAAGACATCTATCTATCGAATATTGAAAAAATTATCTAAACTTAATGTAATACAAAAGAGAATGTTTATTGGGTTGTAGGATCCCTTTTAAAACCCATGTTTACAACAAGTGCTTCATATTGTTTTGAGGTTGTTTATTTGGGTTTGGTGAGCCTACCAAAACCCTTGTAGGATTGGGGAGTCTTTCAAAACCCTAAATTTTAGTTGTTTTATCTTTGTTTACAAGGTTGAGGTTAATGATGTTTACAAGGATTTGGGAGCCTTGGCAAAACCCAAGGTATGTGGTTGTGGTTACCATAAACCCATGGTTTATTAAATTAATTGATTCTATAGGGTGAGGCTTTGAACTACTATTTTAGTTGCAGCTAGAGTTTCTTGTGTAATTATATTTTTGGCTCTTATTTGTTTATAGTGGCGCAATTGTGGTTTTCTTAAGGCTTTCTTTTAGTAGTTGGTGTTTCTCCTCACCTTTTTTGTCCTTGATGCCAAACAAAATAATGGTGCTAGTGTGTGTATGGGTCCAAGGTGATTCAGTGGGTATCATCGTATATATGGTTCCATGGTGATTCAAAGTTGATTGTGATATTGATATCAATCATGGTTTTGTTTCTATGGACACTAGGTGTAGATGTCCAACAATATTAATTAAATTAATATTTCCTATTTATTAATCTAAATATTTAATTTAATCAATTCAACAGTTCCCCTTTCAAGTATTTAAAAATACTATCCTAATGTATTTAATTTAATACACTTATCTCACAAATCCCCTTTTAATAAATTAAAGTTAATTAAAAATCTCTCTCTTAGTTCCTCAAAAATATGGTTAATTCAAATCTAATTTGAATACTAATATAAACCTAACCTACAATCCTACTAATCCAATCTAAAAGCCTACCCTACTCCTACCTATTCCACTTGCTAAACCTACTTTCGCACTTAATCACCCAATAATCCTACTTAAAAGTTGATTCCTAACATTTTAGTCCTAATGGAATGCTCCCAAATGTGAGCAAATCATCCCAAGAGAGCTACCCAACTCTCTTAAATGAAACCACCTTCTTTTCCCCACACATTTACCTAAGGTTTCTCACACATGTGTGAGCAACCTTGAGCCTCAAAAAGCATTAAATGGCCAAATTGACCTCTCCTCCAAGCTTATATGTCCCTTATGTGGTTCCTATTTGGTTTCCACATGGGTGCCACCTCATCTAATCCCTTTTCTTCCCTCCAAAAATTAATAAATAGAGGGCCTTTCCTCTTGCATTTCATCTCTTAATTGCGCATATTTATCATGTCATAATAGCTCTAGAAATTCATAGTATTTTTATGCTTTCGATTTTAGTTCTTGTTTAATCCACTTAGCTATTACATGTTAGGATAATTTGGTAATTGAATCTAGTTTTCTTCTCGCATTGCATCTCATCGTAGCTTTAAATCTTCATTTTGAAACCTTGGGACTAGCTCATTCATGCTAGTTCTTGAGTTCTTTCACCATCCATTAGCTCTTACATTCTAGTTTCCATCCACAATGAAGAAAGCATTATACTTGGGGATTAACTAGTTGTGTTTTGAGAGAGCACATCCACAACCCTCCCTTTGAGCACATCAAATAAGTCTTAAGTAGGGTACAATTTATTTTAAGCTCAATCTAATGTTATGAGTATTTATCTTGTTGCTTCATACTTATTCATGTTTTAGATCTTTGTATGTGCTAACCCACTAACATTTGCATGTTTGAGGTTTCTCCCAACATATTAAATATTTCTTTATACACATTTTGGCATACCTGGTGGGACCCATGTACCTAAAAATTTCTTAAACATCCTCCCTTCTTCCAAAATTTTGTCAAAATCTTGGATCAGCATCTCCGCTTTGTGCAGAGGCGCCTGCACATACATCGGTTCCTACTGAACCATCGTTCGGCATCTGCATTGAACCAGCATCTCTAACCTACATTGATGTCTCCATTGTGGGACTTTCTTCAAATATTTTAGGCTCATAAAATTGTTTTTTTCAGGTTCCTTTAGTGTTTTTACTATGTGTTGGCACTTTAACATTATTCTTTTTTAGAAAAAATCAATTTTCCTAAGGGGTCCTAATGCCAAAATTGTTCCTAATTGATCATTGTAATCACCTAAAAATGGTCTGATAAAATCAGAAGCCCTACTCTGAAATCAAGTCCCCCAAGTCCTAATCAAGACTATCAATTCAAAGCTAATCATAATTAATATAATTAAACTAGATCAGTTTAAATATATAATTCATCAAAAATCAACAATCCAAGATCACTCATCAAGAGGCATTCATCAAAATGCATTAATTCTTCAATTAAACTTTGGGGAATTAATTCAAATCAAAATTTTAAATACATGGCTAAGGAAATTAATTAAAAGGAATTAATTAATTCAAGTTATTAGAATTCCTTCAACATGCCTCAGAAGTAAAACCTCTAACCAATGAGAGGTGATCACATGGATCAAACAAGCTTACATCTCAACCATAAGGATGCATCTCAACCATTGAATTTAAATTCAAATTTGGAGCCTTATCCCTCCAAGAAAACTCTATAAAAGGAAGCCTTTCTAAGCTCAATTAATATAGGAGGATAAAGAATTTAAGAATATAAATAATGTCAATTTCATTCTCGAATTAATCTAGTTTAATTTTCATTTATTTGATCCAAATAATGCATAATTAAACATTTTTTTAAGTATTTTAGGGATTTTACCTTGAATATTCTATTTCATGATTGTCAATTGTATGATCTAATGTGCTTAATTTGAGACAAAATTGCCAATTAGAATACAATATTCATGTCTCGGAAGCAATAACTTAATTTCATGTGGTTTTATTTTGATTTCATTGAATTTATTTCATGTGCTTTTATGTCTTAGTACACAGGAAAAACCAAAAATCATACACATTGCTCAATCTTTATCTAATGAGGAGAAGGAAGAGTTTACCCAGTTTTTTAAGGAAAACAAGATTAATTTTACATGGTCTTATTCCAACATTCCAGGGCTTGATTCTGATATAATTATGCATCATTTATCTATGGCTTTTGGAATAAAGTTGTCAAGAAAAAACTAAGGAAGATGCATCCACACATTGCTCTTTTAGTAAAGGCAGAACTAGAAAAAATGCTAAAAGTGGGATTTATAAAAGTTATTGCATATGCGGAATGGATATCTAACATTTTTCCAGCATCAAAGCATGACAAGTCTATCAGGGTGTGCATTGATTTTCAAGATGTTAATAAACCTTGATCGAAAGATGATTTTCCTTTACCAAGCATAGATGCCATTGTGGATCTCATAGCAGGATATGAGATGTTGACACTAATGGATGTATTCTCTAGATATAATCAAATAAAAATTTCTCTAGAAGACCAACATAAAAAAAAATTTACTTGTCCCTGGGGAACTTTCTGTTGGAATTGTATGCCCTAAGGACTCAAGAATGCAAGAGTAACATATCAATGAGCAATGACAACAATTTTCTATGATATGATGCACAATAACATGGAAGATTATGTGGATGAGAATTTATGGAGATCTCATCATTGTAAAGATCATCTACAAGTTTTAGCCAAAATATTAGATAGAATGGAGAAATTCAAATTTCGCTTGAACCCAAAAAAAAGTGCATTTCGGGTTACCTCGAGAAAACTACTAGGACACATTGTTTTGGATAAAGGAATTGAATTTGATATAAAAAATCTCAAAGCCATCATTGAAATGTCACCACCTAAAAATATCAGTCAGGTTCAATCATTACAAGGTAAGCTACAATCAATCCAGAGATTTATTTCTCAATTGGCTGCTAAAGCTCAAGAGGATTTGACAACTAGTGATCTCTTCCTTTCAAGATGTTAGTTTTGTTCCTAAATCAACCATCCTATGGTTGTTCTTGTTGGATCTTCTTCCCAATAGGATCTCCAAGACCCCTCAACCAACTTATCCTCCAAGGTATAGTTGGATTCAAGAAGACTCCAAAGTTACCAAGCTTAACTAGTCCAACTAGTTACCAAAAGCATAGTTTCTTCTACCAATTCACCACCTAGTTTATCAAAGCTCTACCTAGGATCTTCTCACACATTCATTGAGACTCCCCATACACTTCTTGACCCTTTCTCAGTCATTTTTCATCCTTCCCAACAATCCAAGATGCCCATCCTTTCATTTGGTCTTTCATTCACAAAGAGGGCTAATTGTTCAATTCCTTGTAGCCCTGTTTTTACTGATTTTGGCCTATTTCTTCCAAAACCCCCAAATGACCCTACAAAAAAACTTGAAAATATTCAAGATATAATTCTACCCTATCAAAATCCAAAGCCCTGACCTTTGATTGCACCCAAAACCCTATTTTCTTGTAGGCCCTAGTTTATAGCCTATTAATTAAGCCTCTGGACCAGTCAGTATGAATAATTGCTAAACATGTCTCCAAATATTGATTCACCTCCAACCACCATTGAATCCTTTTAGGAGACCTTCTTGAGCATCCAAAAATTCTATCAATTATTTCCCAAAATGTTGTGGGTGCTTACACAAATTCAATCTCATCCCTGTCTTGGCTCACCTAGTTTAACTAGTCAACCATAGGGCATCATCTTAGGCCTATGAAATCCATTGAGACCGCAAAAAAAAGAAAAAAAAACTAACTACTGACCCTAACCCTTCCTTCCCCATGGTTTAAGACAAATCCACCAAAGGAAAACTAGGTTAGAGCCATTTCTATCTAGTGATCACTGTTTTTCCTCTGTCAAACCAGTGACCTTCAAAACCTTCTAACTTTAATCCTATTACACTTAAAATCAAACTACTTAATGCATTAGAAAGATGAAAGTGAAAACTATAATAGCATGGAGGCCGATTACCTATGCCAATCCGTACAGGACCATACAGAAGCAAAGATACAGTCCAAATTATGCAAATGAGGGTGCAGACATCTGTACAAAGGTGTCAGAAGTAAAAGTCTCAATCCAAAATTTCATTAACCTTGTCCAAACATGGATTCCAAGATCATATACTGAGCTTGGGTGGTTACATTTATTTCTAACCATATTTTGTGAAATCTTGCACAAGTTGCTCGAGCAACTTTCAAAGTTGCTAGCAACTTTTTGCATTAGAAAGCATTTTGACTTTCTATGTCAACTCGATGGTTGATGTTGACTCGTAAGACCCTAAATAGAATAATTAGGGTCCTAAAACATACCTCCAACCCCTATTGTCCTAAAATGACAATGTTTCATATATTGAGGCCAAAATGACCTAATGAGTACTAAGGCTCTTACAATCATGAAGTTAGACTAACATGTTTCCAACCTTTTGGAACTTATTCTAACACACACACTCAACTCCTAAAACATCTTAAAGACCATCAAAACAAGGAATAGGGAGGTGCCCTACACCATACTCCCCTAGACAAAAATAACTCAAGTCACTTGAGTTGGGAGGTCTTCAATGATGACCCCATGTTTCAAGATGTCTAGCTTTGTCATCCAAGTGGCCTCAGCGTCAGGAAGTCCCTGCCACTTGATGAGGTACTCCTTGTAGTTTCCCTTCCTATTCTTCTTGATTACTATGGAATCCAATACCCTTTCCAATTGTAATTGCTTTGGGATAGGTAAGTCTTTCACCCACTCATCATCCTCTAGATCTGCAAGTGTTGACTGTCCTATATCTGAGGTTGATCCCCTATAGGGATACAAATCACAAACATTAAAGATGGGTGAGATTCCGAAATTAGGAGGTAAATCCACCTCATAGGCATTTTTTCCATAGTTGTGCAAAATATTCAAAGGCCCTATCTTTTTCATCAGTAGTTTAGTAGGTTGGCCTTTGGGTAGCCTCTCCTTCCTTAGGTAGGAAAATACTAGATCCCCCACTCTAAATGGTAAATCCCTCTTGGTCTTATCAACTCTGATTTTGTACTTCTCCACTTGTTGTTTCAAGGTCTTATTGACTTGCTCATGCAACTCCTTCATTTTTTCTGCAAATGAATCCCCTTGTGCACTCCTCTTGTCGTGCAAACTAAGATCTCTTAGCTCCAAAATTCATCTAGGATTGACCCCATAAACTATCTCAAAGGGGCTCTTACCTGTACTCCTATTCATGGAGTCATTGTATGCAAATTTTGCCTATCCAATGATATGATCCCATGATTGTCCATGTTGCTTGGTCAAACATCTCAGCAAATTTCCAAGTGACCTGTTCACTACTTCTATTTTCCCATCTGATTGTAGATGGTAGGCTGAGGAGAAGGACAAATTAGTTTCAAGAATCTTCCAAAGAGTTCTCCAGAAGTGACCCATAAACTTTGTATCCTTGTCACTGACAAAATTCAAAGGTAAACCATGAATTCTAACAATATCCCTAAAGAAGAGTCCTGCAATCTGAGAAGCATCATTTTTTTTCTTGCATGGAATGAAGTGTACCATCTTGCTAAAATGGTCTACCACCACAAATACAATATCATGACTCCTAGTTCTCTTTGGTAACCCCAAAACAAAGTCCATACTAAGGCACTCCCAAGGCCTCTCAGGTATAGAGAGTGGTTGATATAACCCACTATTGCTTCTTTGTCCTTTTACCCTCTGACAAATCTAACATTGTTCTACAAATCTCCTCACATCTGACTGCATTTTAGGCCAATAGTAATGCCTATGCACCTACTCCAAAGTTTTATCCACTCCAAAGTGGCCTCCCAAGCTCCCTTG
>MU226945.1:380416-410925 GCA_018584345.1 Thuja plicata
ATGCACCTACTCCAAAGTTTTATCCACTCCAAAGTGGCCTCCCAAGCTCCCTTGGTGTTTCTCCTTCACAATATTTTCCCTCATTGATCCTTGAGGTATACACATAAGGTGACCTTTGAACAATAGGGCTTCCTACAATACATACTCACTGAAATCCAACTTGAAACCATGTTGAAACTTTACACAAGCTTCATAAGATTCCTTGAAGTCTTTGTCTTCCTTGTAGACATCCTTCAAAGCATCCATTCCTATAGTTTGTAGTTGTATCTCTTGAATTGTGAGTACTCTCCTACTAAGAGCATCTGCAACCTTGTTTCTAACCCCCTTCTTTTGATTAATCATAAAGGTATAAGCTTGTAATTCCTCCACCCATTTCATGTGTCTTTGGTTCCTCTTTTCTTGCCCATTTAAGAAACTTAAGGCATGATTGTCAGTATAGACCACAAACTCCCTAGGTAACAAGTAGTGCATCCACTTCTTCAAGGCTTGTACCACAGCATATAGCTCTAAATCATAGGTGGAGTACTTTTGTTTTGCCTCATTCAACTTCTTAGAGAAGAATGCCACTAGTTGTCCCTCTTGGATCAACACTGCTCCTATAGCCAACTTGCTAGCATCACACTCTACCACAAAGAGTTGATTAAAATTGGGAAATAGAAGTTTAGTTAACTCTATAATCCTCTTTTTCAACATTTCAAACCCCTAATTTTCTACTGCTGTTCATTCCAATTTGCATTTGATTCCACCATTTATGGTGTTCAAAATTGGGGCACATACATGACTGAATTTTCTTACAAATTTCCTATAGTAGGAGGCCAATCCATGGAAACTCCTAACATCCCCTACAGACCTAGGTGTAGGCCATTCCAATATGGACTTAACTTTTTCAAGGTCCATTTCATGCATCCATTAGCAAGCACAAAACCAAGGTAAACAAGTTCAGTTTTTAGAAACTCACACTTTTCTTGATTGATCATTAAATTTCCTTGATGTATCCTCCTGAAGACCATCTCCAAATGCTTCATGTGCTCCTCCTTGGACCTGCTAAATATCAAAATATCATCAAGGTAAATTATTACAAACTTAGCAATAAATTATGTCAGCACTTCATTCATGAGTCTCATGAATGTGCTAGGTGCATTACTTAGGCCAAAGGGAATTACTAACCACTCATACAAACCCTCATTTGTCTTAAAGGTTGTCTTCCACTCATCTCCTAGCCTCACTATTATTTGATGGTACCCTGACTTCAAATCCACCTTGGAAAAGTAACAAGAACCTCCTAAATTTTCCATTAAGTCTTCAATCTGGGGCATTGGGACTCTATATCTGATGGTGATCTTGTTTATAGCCCTGGAGTCTATAGACATCCTCCATTTTCCATCCTTCTTAGGTGCAAGTACTTTAGGTACATCACATGGGCTCAAACTCTTTCTTATCAACCCCTTATCCAACAAATCTTGGATTTGCTTTGCTATCCCTACATTTTGGCTTGGTGTCATCTTATATCCTACTTTGTTTGAGAGATTTGCTCTAAGAATGAAGTCAATTTGATGACTCACATCCCTCATAGGTGGTAGGGCACTTGGAAAACCATTATCTACGATCTCATGGTATTTCTCCAACAATTCTTGTACCTCTGGTGGCATGTTGGGTTTCTCTTTAGTCTCCTCTTTAGGCTTCACTATTACTGCACAACAAATACCTTTCTCCTTCTTCATGACTTTGAGAAACTCCTTCCCACTCAACAGCATCACACTAGTTCCCACATGCTTCTCTTCTTTGGGTTCTTGCAATGGGTCCATTTGAAACTTCTTTCCAAGCTTGGTAATGACATAGTTGTTCTTTTCCCCATCATGTATGGCTTTAACATCATACTGCCATGGACGTCCTAGGAGAAAATGGCATGCATCCATAGGATTATGTCACATAGGACCTTGTCCTTGTAATCCCCAATCTCAAACTCTACCAAATTTTGTTCATCTACCACTATTTTCTGACCCTTGTTCAACCATGAAACCTTGTAAGGTGTGGTATGAGGTATCCTTTTCAACTTCAACTTTTCCACCATCTCAGTGGAGACTATGTTTTTAGTGGATCCAGAGTCCACTATAACCTTATAAATCTTCCCATGAGACCTACAATTTGTCTTGAATAAGTTCTTTCTTTGTGGTGGCTCTATGGTGTTAGGTACTTTCAATAAGGTTCTCCCTAACATCAAGTTTTCTCCATCTAGTACTGGTCCTGCCTTGGAAATGGGAGAAGTAACACTTTGAGTGTCATCCTCTTGGACTAACTAATTCCTCCTATCCCCCATTGAATATGAAGAAGCCTTCTTAGGACACCTGCCCATTGTGTGACCCACTTGGTTGCAATTATAGCACCTTCCAGTGAAAATTGAATTAGTTCTTCCTTGTGATTGGAACCTACCTCTTGGTGGTCCTCTACCTCTGTATCCTCCCCTTTAGAAAGATCCTCTAAACTAGTTTCCACCACTATTCTCCATGGATTGATTTTCCTCTTACCTATTAGGGCTCTTTCCTCTACCATAGTTACCCCTGCCTCTCTGAAAATCTCTATTATTACTGCCACCTCTTCCTCTTTGATGGAATTCATTCCTTCTCCTTGCTTTATCCTCTGCTCTCAAGGCCAATTGAAAATATTTATGCATTCTTTCTAGAGCCAGCATGCTTATCTCATCTTTTACTCCTTGCCTTAGTCCATTTAGATACCTTTCCACTTTCTCCATCTAATATTCTTATCTCCTAGCCCTTAGGCTTGGTTTATGGAACTCCTCTGTATATGCACTCATTGACATTTCATTTTGTCTGAGATTTTGGAGTTTTTGGTACATTTGTATTTCATAATCAATGGGCAAGAATTGTGCCCTCAACCTGATTTTCATCCTTTCCCAAAAAGCAATCTTCTTCTTCCCATTACTTACCCTTTCATCTTTCATCATATTCCACCATACTAGTGTAGAACCTTTGAGTCTAGCCTTCGCATAGCTAACTCTGTTCTCCTCTACTACCTCCTTGTAATCAAATTGGTTGTCTATAGCTTCTAGCAAATCCAACAACTCCTCTCCATTCAAGCTACCACAATAAAATGGTATGTGTTCCATGCTATCCTTATTAGGGATTTCAATGCATCTAAAAACACCTTTTTCTTCTTTTCTATCTCAGGTTCTTTTCCCTTGTTGGATGACTCCTCAGTTTGACTATCATCATCCCCATCACTTTCATCACCCCATTCAGTGACCTTTTTGCTTTTTGTATCAGTCACATGAGCCTTCTCCAAGAGGCCTTGGACCAACTCTCCTATGGCATCCCTACTCATTGCCTTAGGAGGCATACTATCAACTTCTTGACTCTCTTGACTCTCCTCCACTTCAGACATACACAATCTTCAAGTTATTCTGGCTCTAATATCACTCTGATACAGAGGATTTGACAACTAGTGATCTCTTCCTTTCAAGATGTTAGTTTTGTGCCTAACTCAACCATCCTATGGTTGTTCTTGTTGGATCTTCTTCCCAATAAGATCTCCAAGACCTCTCAACCAACTTATCCTCCAAGGTATAGTTGGATTCAAGAAGACTCCAAAGTTACCAAGCTTAACTAGTCCAATTAGTTACCAAAAGCCTAGTTTCTTCTACCAATTCACCACCTAGTCTATCAAAGCTCTTCCTAGGATCTTCTCACACACTCACTGAGACTCCCCATACACTTATTGACCCTTTCTTTGTCATTCTGCATCCTTCCTAACACTCAAAGATTCCCATCCTTTCATTTGGTCTTTAATTCACTAGGAGGGCTAATTTTTCAATTCCTTGTAGCCCTGTTTTTACTGATTTTGGCCTATTGCTTCCAAAACCCCCAAATGACCCTATAAACAAACTTTAAAATCTTCAAGATATCATTCTACCCTATAAAAATCCAAACCCCTAACCTCTAATTGCACCCAAAACCCTATTTTCTAGCAGGCCCTATTTTATAGCCTATTAATTAGGCCTCTGGACCAGTCAGTGTGAATAATTGCTAAACATGTCTCCAAATCTTGATTCGCCTCCAACCACCATTGAATCCTTTTAGGAGACCTTCTTGAGCATCCAAAAATTCTATCAAGTCTTTCCCAAAAGGTCGTGGGTGCTTACACAAATTCAATCTCATCCCTGTCCTGGCTCACTAGGTTTCACTAGTCAGCCATAAGGCATCATCTTAGGCCTATGAAATCCATTGAGACCACAACCAAAATTAAAAAAACACTAACTACTGACCCTAACCCTTCCTTCCCCATGGTTTCAGACAAATCGACCAGAGGAAAACTAGGTTAGAGCCATTTCTATCTAGCGATCACTGTTTTGCTCCTGTCAGACCAGTGACCTTCAAAACCTTCTAAATTTAATCCTATTGCACTTCAAATCAAACTAATTAATGCATAAGAAAGATGAAATTTAACATGATACTATCATGGAGGCCGATCACCTATGTCAATCCATATAGGACCATACAGAAGCAAAGATACAATCCAGATTATGCAAATGAGGGTGCAGACATCCGTACAAAGGTATCAGAAGTAAAAGTCTCCATCCAAAATATCATTAACCTTGTCCAAAAATCAATTCCAAGCTCATATACCGAGCTTGGGTGGTTACATTTAGTTCTAACCATATTTTGTGAAATCTTGCAAAAGTTGCTCGAGCAACTTTCAAAGTTGCTAGCAACTTTTTGCATTAGAAAGCATTTTAACTTCCTATGTCAACTCGATGGTTGATGTTGACTCCTAAAACCCTAAATAGCATAATTAGGATCCTAAAACATACCTCCAACCCCTATTGTCCTAAAATGACAAATTTTCACATATTGAGGCCAAAATGACCTAATGAGCACTAAGGCTCTTACAATAATGAAGTTAGACTAACATGTTTGCAACCTTTTGGAACTTATTCTAACACACACACTCAACTCCTAAAACATCTTAAACACCATCAAAACAAGGAATAGGGAGGTTCCCTACACCACTCAACCATTCACCAAGCTTATACACAAAGGTATCACACACAAGTGGGATGAATCATGTGAGACATTATTCAATAAAATAAAGAAATCTCTAGTAAATTCACCTATTTTGACGGCTCCCATAGCAAGAAAACTATTTCTATTGTATGTTTCATTGACTAATACCTCACTGAGGGCACTATTGGCACAACAAGATGAAATTGGAAAAGAAGGAGTGATTTATTACATCAGAAAAACATTGGTGCAATATGAGCATAAATACAAACCAATTGAAAAATAAGTTCTAGCAGTAGTATTTGCATCTCAAAAATTTTGGCATTATATGATGGCACATTTAATCAAGCTAGTGGCCAAGATTGACCCACTGAAATATCTCTTGAACAAAGAAACCTTAACTGGTAGATTGGCTAAGTGGGCACGATGATACTAAGAAAGTTTGATATTCAATATGTCAAAAGGAAATCTATTAAAGGACAAGTCATTGCGGATCAACTAGCAGAGGCACCACTATCAGGGGATATTCCTTTAACTATTTATTTCCCAGATGATTTGATTCTAATGAATAAAGAACACTCTTGGAATTTGTATTTTGATGGATCATTCACGCAGCATGGATCTGGAGCATGTATCGTGTTCACATCTCCTCAAGGATACACTATACCTAAGCATACAATATTTTATTCATGTGTACTAAAAATATCACGGAATATGAAGCCTTTGTAAATGGACTAAAGATGGCACTAGAATGGTAGATAACAACACTTCATGTCTATGGTGATTCCCAGCTTGTCATAAATCAAATCACTAATGAATATTAAACTAAGGCTACTAAGATCGTGCCATACAAAAAAAATGGTGGATGATTTGAAGCGGTATTTTATCAGCATAACATTTTAACAGATTCCTAGATTAAATAATCAAGCAGTCAGTGCAATTGCTAATCTTATGTCTATCGTATAATTATCCAATAATCAAGTGTTGTATGAATTCCTAGTGCATGAGTTACCTTATCCTTCCTATAACTGTCCTGAATCCAGGCTATTTTTTCAAATTGTATGTTGTGACTCCCCTCATTATGGACCTATCCATACTTATCTTGAAACCAATGCTTGACCTAAGGGTATATCCAAGAACCAAAAATTAAATCTTAGTCGTCAAGCTTCCAAACATGTGATCATCATGGATGATTTGTATTGAAGAGGTTTTGATGGTACCTTAATAAGATGTTTAGATCTCGAATAATTGAACAACACTTTACACAAAGTCCAAGAAGGTATTTCTAGATTGCATACAAATGGTCTTACACTGGCTAAGAAACTTTTTTGTATTGGATACTATTGGCCTAGAATGGAGAAATACATTGTTAAGTTCTCAAAATATTGCAAAAAGTGCCAAATACATGGAAATATTTTACATGCACCAGCATGAGAATTTTTACCCTTTATCACACACCAGCCTTTTCAATAGTGGGCTTTTGATCTCATAGGTCAGATTTATCCATCATCTTCTAATGGTCACAATTTTATCATTACAGCAACTGAATACTTTACTAAATGGGTTGAAGCTATACCCTTGATCACAATAATAGGAAAACAAATATCACTATTTATCCTCAACTACATCATTTTCTCGTATGGTCTTCCTTTGTCAATTATGATAGATAATGGTAAACAATTCAAAAACAAGGATGTCATGACAAAAATTTGCAACAAGTTTCAAATCGTTCAACATTTCTCCTCTGTCTATTTTCCTCAGGGAAATGGATAGGTAGAGGCTAGCATTAAGAAAATCTTTAAAATCCTAATTCAAATCATTTCGGCTTTGTGAGCCTACTGAAAAAGCATCAGAAACTCAATAGGAGCTACTTCTTATTCTTTGGTTTATGGAGCTAAAGAAGTTCTTCCAATTGAGGTAGAACTTTCATCCTTGAGAGTATCTTTAAGAGGGTTGATCACAAATGATGACTATAGGGTTTTATGGTTACAAAACCTTGAACTACTAGCTGATAGACGTCAAGACACTTTTGAACATCTACAAGGATATTAGAAGAGAATGGAAAAAGGCTACAATAAAAAGGTCAAACCTCGTGAGTTCCAAGTGGGAGATCTATTTCTACGAGAAAATACTAAAAATTAACGACACAAAGAAAAGAAGGGAAAGTTTGAACCTAACTGGTTAGGGCCTTTCATAATCACAACAATATTTGGATATGGGGGCTTATCAATTAGCTACCAAAAAAGGAGAAACACTTCCCGATCCAATCAAAACCAATCATATAAAGCAGTTTTATGCCTAAGATGTTGTTAGTAGCCATGTAGAGTGGAAATATTCTTAAAAATACAAAAACAGTGGAAAAGATTCTCAAAAATACAAAAAAAAAAAGAAGCAAAAAATACAAAAAAAATTGAAAAAACAAAATTTTTTTGCCTTGGTTAAAACCTAGTAAAGAGGCACCTTGGTAGAAAAATAGCATTCCTACGAGTGGTCAAAACCTAGTAAATAGACACCATTTTTTAGTTCATTGCTTCATCTATCAAAGCTTGGATATCTCTTCAGCAAGCGATTTAAGACCTTTGAGCCAGTACAAGCAAGAATGCATTCCTAGTTGATTTCTATATCACTTCCCTATCATCACCATGGTTTGGAATCTAATCTTATCTTTCTTGTGAACACATAATTTCAAATCTACTTCAAGGAAATCGATTCAATCAAAGGTATTTCTGAATACCACATCAATCAATTCAATCTAAGGTATTTTTCAATACCAGCCCAATCAATGAACCAACATTATTTCTTCAATACCATCAACCAACCAATCAAGCAAAGATATTTCTCAATACCACCAATCACATCTCATATCAACAAAGAAAATAGCATTTCTTAAACTCTCATCATGTTATCAACATTATCATATTGAATCTATCAATCAGCAACAAAAGTACAAAAATTATCTGTCCTGTCCTATGCTTGCATAGATTATGACTTCTAAGTGACTCTATGATTTGTTTATTCTAGAGAAACAATGAAAGAGTTGGGACATTTTTCTTTGCATGACTATTTTTTCTTTATCATTTTTTTTCTTATCATATCTCCTGAGTATTTTGATGATTCTATGAATGCTAGAAGTATAAGAACAGGGGCATGATATTTTCTTTGATTTCTGCTTGCGATTTACATTGGTTTTTTGAGAAGGTCTATGATGACAAATCTAATGCTACATGAAAGGTTTTGACTCTGAGACCAGAGCAAACACCTATGTTAGACTGATTGTTATCTTTATCAATAGTTGATTATCACATCTTTGAAGATATTCCATGAGTCATTGTACTAGAACATCGAGGACCATATATGATATATATTATTTTTTGTTGTGTGTTGGTTAAGTGCAATTGATACTCAAGAAATCACGATCTGTTATATCTTAATGTTGTGTAAAAATGCAATATCAAAACTTAAACTCATTAGTATTCATATCATCAGAATAAAACAATTATTCATCGTGGTTGTACTAAAACAAACATCTTACACAAGTCATATTCATATTATTATAGTCACTTAAGCACTGATTATTATTGTATGTACTTGTATCCAAGAACATTGATATTCATACTAGCATGACTGCTTGGGTATCAGTGTTGGTTGTATCAACATCGGGGTCTGCAAAAATCTCAATGATGAAACAAAAGCACAAACTGAATGACATGAAAATGGAAGCTATATTTGCATTTTTGTGTTTCATTGCATTCTATGAGTTTCATGGCTTTTATAATAAATGACGCTATGAAAGGCTATCATAACATACATTTAAAGAGGGAAAAGAAAACTTCAAACATTCAATAAGATATCATTTCTCATATGATTGAGTATTTTTAATCACTAAAATAAAAAATAAAAATAAATTATAATCATTTCCATTATCATATCCATTGCCTTTCATTTACTATCATTAGAATACATAGATATTTATCCATGGTATTAACCTAACATCATATCTATGCATAAAAAAAAAACACAAACACATGCATCCATACATTTGTATCCATAGCATAAGGAAATCAAAGAACGTGCTCATAGCATAATCATAATAATCTCATAAAGTCTAAAACATCAGTGACAAAGATACCATGAAATCAAACCATGAGAATGTCATCATTTATCAAATAATGTCCATGAGATATATAGTCTGAATCAAGCAAAAATGGTGATAGATCACAAAAATGTCAATACATCATCATAAAAAATGCAGATAATAGCTCAAATCAATCAAGACTCACTGGCTGTATTATGCCATGGTCATCCTCATGGAGGAACATATGATCTACTAGGTACGTGACCCTCTAATTGTGTCAAGGTTCATGAGAAAGGTGTAACTCTAGTAGTAGGATCTGATACTGCTAAATATGTGGCCTAGTAATATAATGCGTTGTTGCACTGTAAGGCGGCATCTTCTCTCTATGAGCTCTGCAATTCTCTCAATGTGAATAGTAAAAATGAATAGTGATTATTGAATTTTTACCCTATTTAATCTCATTTTTGGGGTAATTAATTTCAAAATTTTAACCCATACTATTACTCAATTATTGTACCTTTTTGTCTCTGACTTCATCCCACAAAGTCTGATTTTGACCAAACAAGAAGCATTTTCTTCGTAGTTCTGACCACTATCTTTTCTATTGGATCAAAATATTCATTCCACACTTATCATTCTCATGCAAATGTTTATTTTATCTGGAAATCAAGTCAATCTAATGTCCATTTTGATTCCAAGGGGGCATTATCAATCAATTTAATCAAGCAATCATATTACCAAATATTTTTAACAACTGGGGCATCATCAAATTCTAACTTGATTCTGCAATTGATCAAGTAAATCAAATTTCCAATAGCTCGGGAAGTCTTCATCAGACAGTATATCAAAGAAATATTAACAAATCTTGGAACGAGTGATTTGATATCTTCATATCAAATTTCTCGCTCTTATCAAAATTCAAGCTATATCAATTTCAATGCACAACATCAAATTGATAGTATCTATGTTTGAAACAAGGAAAATCTCAAATAGTGATCAATTTCAAATTCTTCGCATCAAGTTGATCATTTTGTTCAAATCTTTTCTAGATATCAGTTTCATCACATCACATCAAACTAGTTTTCTGGTCAATCTTTCTGAATCATGTCTTGGAGATATTAGTTTCATCGCATCACATCAAACTGAGTATCGGATCAAGATTTTAGACATCGCTGTAAATATAATTAGTTTCATCACTCACATCAAATTGATTAGGTGTTATTATCTTCAATAATCAGATAGGTAAATAGTTTTATCACTTCACATCAAATTGATTATTCTGGTCTTAATCTACCATCTGACATCAAAACTCAAGGATATCAACTTCATCACACCACATCAAATTGATCTCCTAGTTTCTACATTGGTCTTATCAAACAATCAAGAATCTCTAGTAGCTTCAATTTATTTTTGTTCAATCAAGTTGAGAATCAATTTTTAATCAAGAGCAGTTGCATTGCTTCATATCCAACTATTCGATCGCTAGTCAACAACAAGATGTTCTTTGAATCAACATTCTAATCGCATGTCAATTCAAAGAGGGGGAAATGCAATCACTTGAAAATGGTCTGATAAACTCAGAAGCCCTAATATGAAATCAAGTCCCCCTGGTCCTAATCAAGACTGTCAATTTAAAGTTAATCATAATTATATAATTAGACTAGATTGGTTTAAATATATAATTCATAAAAAATCAACAATCCAAGATCACTCATCAAGAGGAATTCATCAAAAGGCATTAATTCTTCAATTAACCTTTTGGGAATTAAATCAAATCAAAATTCTAAATACATGGCTAAGAAAATTAATTAAAAGGAATTAATTAATTCAAGTTATTAATATTTCCTCATCATGCCTCAAAATTCAAACCTCTAACCAAAAGAGGCGATCACATGGATCAAATAAGATTACATCTCAGCCATCCCTCATTGATGCATCTCATCCATCGAATTTATATTTGAATTTGGAGCCTTTTCCCTCCAAGAAAACTCTATAAAATGAATCCTTTCTAAGCTCATTTCATATAGGAGCATAGAGAATTTAAGCATACAAATAATGCCAATCTCATTCTAGAATTAATCTAGTTCATCTTTAGCAAGCTAATCTAGTTCAATTTTCATCTATTTGATCCAAATAATGCATAACTGAACATGTTTTTAAGCATTTTAGGCATTTTACCTTGAATCTTCCATTTGATGATTGTTAATTGTATGATCTAATGTGTTTAATCTTATAAAAAATTAAAATTAGATTACAATCTTCGTGTCGAGGAAGTAATAATTTTATTTCATGTGGTTTTATGTTGATTTAATTGAATTTATTTTTCTAACCAATGATATGAGTTATTTAGTGGTTATCTGCAACATTCTTGTAGATCCAATTATACACATCACAATCATCAATCTTACGAACACTAAAGCCACTCCATTTATAACAATCTTGGGTAGCTAATATTTAGGTTTTTGACAGAGATTTGTTGGAAAAGAAAGGATTTTTCACATTTTTTTTTTTTGGTCGTGGAGGTCATAGAGGCGTCTGCGCATACACAAATTCATCTTGAACCGCTAATCGATATCTGTGCTAGTTTGCATATTTTTGTGGTTAATAACAAATCTCTTGGTGATTTTTCTTGATATGAAACAGTCATAAAATACCAAACACTTGGAAACTACTAATCAATCTTCTTGTAGCCCACTCGTCTTGAATCAAAACACTTGAAACAACTCACATTATTTTTCAAGTTTCCTAAATTGAATCAACCAAATGATCATACTTGATTAGTGTTTTCTTGGAACATAGCTTAATTAGGAGGTTTCTTATCTGAGACAAATCAATTATTAGGGGATTATGCTCTATTTCCTTTTGTGAAGATCAAAAACCTAGACATACTTGATTTTCTTTGGACAAGTAATCTTTTGGGAGTTAATCATGTTCTTTAGGTGTTTAGGAGAAAACAACAATAGATAGGAGAGTATGTTCTTATCCCCTTGTGGAAAAATCAGAAATTTAGACTCCTTTTGTTTCCAATCCATACTTTTCAAGTTAATCCTTTAGTTAGGCCTACCGATTGAGGTAAAAATATCTCAAGAATGACTCACGTCAGAACAAGGTGTAAGCCACACCACTCCAACTCACATTAAAAAAATTTAATTATCGGGGTTAAAGCCTCAGAATTATGATATTTTTTGAGCTTATACTCAGCTCAAGCCTAACACAAAGTAGGGTCGTGAGGTCTCAATCATGTTTAGGTGAGTTCTTGTGCCAAGGTGATTTTTTGGGCTATATTCCTCATTCGCACTTGTGCAGACACAAAAGACATATTTGAACGGAGATCCTTACTAAGAACCATTAAAGTAGAAGCCTACCTGATTCACCTCCAAAAGATTGAAAATTTTTATAAGGATATTAACCTCCCCAAGATACTCGCACATTTGTTTCACCTTGAACATTTGGAATCAGTTAATATAGCATCATGACTAGAGCCATTGTGTTCTTGGAGATTATCTTATTTTGATTAGATCTAATGTGTGTGCGTACATTTGTGAGCAAAGATTTATGAAGCTAAGCCAAATTCCTTAGGTAAGTGTTGCCTGAGTGTCTTAAAAACATTGGTGACTTGAAACATACACATTGTGCTATCATCAATCAAACTTGTTTCAAATTAGTTGTATCCCTCAAGGTTTCTTTGTCCCTTGTTGGCTTGTCTTCATACATATGAATGTTCCCATTTGAATCAAGGTATACTTAGCATAGTCAATGCCTCTGATATATAATTGAAATTCATTATTTCCATTAAACACATTCAACCAGAATACCTCAAGATCAATCAATCCCAATTAGGAAGGAGTAATTATCTTTTTCAAATCCATCCTATTTGATCACACATGTATGACTCAGAGAAAAATAAGAAAGAAAAATTCCAACTACCCCATATATACTGAGAGTAGAAGTTCACCGATCAAGAGACCAAAAAGTATCAACATATTGTTAAATCCATCCAACAAGAGATCCAAGAGAATGAAAATTATGACAAGATCATTTTAAATAACAATCTTCCACACTTCATGGGCAAGTATCATTTAAACCATGCCTTTATCAACTTTGAGAGATACGACTATTCAACACATCACAGCAACTTGTCCACTTACTCCTCTTCATCCCAAATCTTACATCCTCCATATTTGCATTATAGGATCATCTTAAGTCATCCCCTTTAGGGAAGAATTATCCAATCAATCAAACCTCAAATCTAATCCAAATCATTATTCCAAGAAAATCAAAAATCAAAAACATTCCATACTTGGTGACATATCCTTATGAGTTTCTTAAAACCTATATCTTAATCAAAATCATCCCTTATCTTTATTCCTTAACTAAGAATTGTCTAGGATATCTCACTTTGTCCTTGTAACCTCATCATCTTTATCTAAAGGATGGTTCACATTGATAAAGAATCCCATCTTTTGAAAGACCATAAATCTTTCTTAGGTTGACAAAGTCATATTCATTTGAGCCTACATTAGGAAAAGAAACTCAAATATATTTTTTGATGCCAAGTCATCCCTTAAGTCCTTAGGGAATCCTCATTAGATTGATTCACCATCATCATCCATAGGTATCCATTTCATATCAAATCTAAAGTCTTGCATCATCATCATCCTTAAACATCTTAGGAATATTTGCACACCATCTTTATGAAGCTTTCTACCTAAGTATTATCTTGAATCATTCATCCTAGAACACATTGCATGCCCCCTAAAACTCATCCCAAGAAGAGGAAGGATATGGACTCCAATCTTGCCGCTATCTCATTTGACCCAATGATGGATCCAAATAATGTCATCTCTTTTGACCCCCGACACAAAGTCAAAATTGAATATGTATGGGCCAATCCCAATGAGGTCCCTACTACCAACACCATGGAATTTTTTATGATTCAACTTAGACACATACACATGGTTAGTACCAACATAGGCCACAATAGTAATATCATACTCTCTAACTATCAGCGCGCGGGTATCCCCCTTCCACCAAGACTCCGACCACCCCATATAGCATGTCGCATACATATCTGATCCAAAATGTTTCAACCCATAGTGGAATAAATCATTGATATGAGCCAAAGAACATCCCAAATTACCTCACTCATCCCTGAATTACTCCAACCAACCATTACCCAACCCATAGTGCATACAGTAGTGCAGCCAACTCCCTTATCCATTATGTGAGCTTCATCCTCTAATCCTCCTCCACCTCCAACATCTCAACCAACCAAACATGCTACTACTCAAGCTACACAACCCACCATTAACCCATTAGTTTCTGTCCAACCTATCACTACCAAGCCAATTACTACTGAATTAGTCATGTCACAACCACTAGTTACACAAGCCTTAACTACTTCCATAGAAACATCGTTACCTCCCCCAATTCCTCCACCACAAAAATAGAAAACATCGTTCACCACAGGCATGCAACCTATGGGATCCTTCAATCAACCCTTGTTCCCTCAATGTCCTACATTCAATTCTCAACCAACATTACCATCCCAAAATTCTTTGGTACCCCAACCCAATACCACATCAAAATCCAATGTGTCCACTTTACACCAGGCTTCCCAAGCCTTCCATACTTCACAAGCTGCTGCATCCTCCATTTGGAATTATTACCAAGCATCTTTAAAATCCCTTAGGGCTCCCACACATTCACATATCATCCTTCCTCATACCTCCCAAGTGCAACAACAATTCTTCAATCCCTTCACTCAACCGACACAACCCCAACAACCCACATCCACCAATTACCTAGTCATGCCACTATCTGCAGTAACAAAAATTGTTCCACCTCCCCAAAAACCAATTACTTCTACATGCACCAACTATCCCACTCCCCCTCAAAAAGAATAAACCCATAGAACACCTATCCATCCTATGGTATTGCTAACACCCATCCCAACTATATAGGCCAAACATACGCTTGCCCAGCCTATCAGGCACCACAACTAGAACAACCCACATATCAAAAATCTTTGCAACCATAGACAACCTTACCTCCATTTCCTGAGCACCACTATGCCTAGTAGCAACTACCAATACTCCGCACATAGCCTTCTTATGTAATATCCCCATAAAATCCTTCATACTCCCCAGCGCCATTTGACATGTATCAAGCACCCGGATCTAATATAATGGGGGAACCCACTCCACCACTTATCAAATCAAAGTTGGAAGAAATGAAGAACACTCTCAAAGATGTCTATGCAGGGACTAAAAGAAAGACCTTCAAGCTTGAGGAGGTATGTCCCTATCCATTCAACCAGTCTATCACAGTGGTCCCTTCCCCAAGAACATTGAGACTCCTAAATTTGACAAATACAAGGGAAGGGAGATCTTGTTAGTCATCTTAAATAATCTTATATGGCTTGTTAAGAGGTTTCTTATAGTGACAACTACCTTGTACACCTCTTCCCAAATAACCTAGGTGGAACCTCTCTCGATTGGTTTGATAAATGCCTTATGGCACAATCTCAACATTTACATATCTATCTAAAACATTTGTAGCCTAATATGCACACAACATTGAGAGTGATCTATCTCTCCTAGATCTATGCAACTCCAAACAAAAGGGTGGATAAATCTTAGCAGATTACCTTGAACAATGGAAAGGACTCACCATAAGACTTCTATATGAACCCCTTGAAAATCATCTAACAAAAATATTCATTGATATGTGCATGAAATATTAGAAAACCTATCAAGAGATCCAAGGAAAGGCAATGGACCTTGAAAAGGGTCTCTTAGATGATTGCACCGTCAAAAGTACTACAAGGAATCCTGACATGACAAGACCAACAACAATAGATCATGATATTGGAACAAGAACAAAATTATAGTGAATGATGGTGCCACATGCACCAAACATGTCCAAATTGTTGTATTTGGTCCTAAAATGCTCGCACTAGTATATCAACAACCCGCACCAGCATACCAGAAAACCATACCAAGCTACCCACCACCTGGGATATTTTATAAGCCAAATTTCCAACCTACAACAAATCAAAAGAATGTTATATCGGTTATACAAGTATAATCAAAACCTCAAGCCCAAAATACATAGAAGCACGTGCTCAACCCTTTAGGTGAACCCATTGACTCCATCTTCCATAGATTGGCCAAGGCCAATATGATTTTGTACCCATAGACTCAACCATTTGATGAGTCTACTCCCATGCCTACATGATATAAAGACAATGAGTACTATGGCTACCACTGTGTTAAGGGACACGCCACCCCAAAATACATCAAGATAAAGAATGAAATCCAGGATCTCATAGATCATTAGGAAATCATGGTTAATTCTCCAGCACAGACCTCAACTAAGGCTAACTTTTAGATATACCAAAATGTGTTTCCTCAAAAGAATACTAGAAAAGGACCTACCAAGACCAATCTACCCCCAAACCAAGGAAAGGGAAAACAAGCAAATCATGTTAATGGAAAATATTACACTAGTGCCTACATAAACTATGATAAGTTCATTAGTTGTATCTCCTAAGTTGGACTCACTATCAATGTAATCCATGTCAAAGGTGTTGATAGTCAATGCATAGTCATCATGCACAATGTAAGAATCTCTACTGTAGGTGCCACTACTACTTCATCCTCTAGTGCACAATACAATCTCTTGGAACACCTTGGGAATACAATCTCCCAAATATCCATCCTAGATGTCCTTTGCACTTCACCCATTCATCAGGAGATCCTCAATAAAGCCTTGCAAGAATCACATCTCCCAAATGAAATTGACACTACCCAATTACAATCCCTTGTAAGCCATTTATCTGCATCTAGTAGTATCTCATTAAAACCTTCTGACATCATCCATTGAGCCATATGAAAATCTCCCACTTTGCATTGCTATCATGGTCAATGAATTCATCATCAAATTTTTCATGATAGATAATGGTTTGGCCCTAAATTTATGCACTTTAAAATTCATAAATAAAGTGGGGTACAATGAAGAAGATATAAACAATGATTTCATAATTATCAAGGCATATGATAATCTGGAACGTACCTTTGAAGGTACCATCTCACTACCTATCTGACTAGGCCTAGAAATATAGAACACAATATTCCATGTTGTCGATCTTGACATCCCATTCAATATCCTCATCAAACGTCCATGGATCCATTCCATGAAGTTTGTTCCCTCCACATTCCATCAATGTATCAAATTCCCATACAATAGAGATGAAGTCACCAACCACACTGTTCCCCACCCCTTTACACACTATCGCATGTTGGAAACCTCTTTTCCATACTAAAATAATTACTCGGGGATTGATATTGGAACTTCCATCGCTAGCTCCTCTAAAACCTACAATGACCCATAAACTATCATCGCCTCCACACTTTCTAGTATCAAGATCGACAATATAGGCTACAGGAAATACAATCTATCAAATGTATTTGTAGTTGGAGCCCTAACTATAGACCTAAACACTCCAGGATGCCCATCTCACCAAGAAAAATTAGAGAAAAATAAACCGTAACCAACACAAGTAGGCTCATTTGTATCCCATGAAATCCTGAATAGTAAAGAAATGGAGCCTGACATCAACAGATGGCTATAATAGGATCCTCAAGCCCCTAACAAAAATCTCCTTGGTTACTTTAAGGACAAATACACACACTCCCACAAGCTAGTAATATAATGATAGAACTACCAAGGAGGCAGTTTAGGTTGCAAAGAGAGTGGTATGAAGGTTCCCATTGTGTCTCCCCACTTACCAAGAAGCCAAGGTTTAGGTTTTGGCCTAGAAACAATTAGGGGCACCAATTAAAACAACAATACTTACTATAATCCCCTAGGAAAAATTATTGAAATCAAAGACATCCATGAAGAGGAAGTTAATAAATCATATGATGATATCTTTCATGACAAAACCTTCTTGGGAAATTTTGTCATTCGCAAGCTCTCCATAAACTTCATAGACCTCCCACTCATTCACCCTAAACTCATAGAATGGAACCAACCAATGATTTTACATGTCGATGAATTCCAAAGTGAGGATGTTCTCCTAAGATTCATGCCAACAATAAAATAGCAGAAAGATTGGTGGAAAAGCTCAGCGCATATCTACAAGTTAGATCCAAAGGCGTATTTTGGGGAAGAGGAAGTGTTTAGCCACAAATATAAAATTAAAAATGAAAAATAAAAGCATGGGTCTCCTATTGAAAAACCCTCTGCGGCCCTATTTGACTCTAAAAAAGCAAAAATAAAGGGTACATTCCTTAGTGAAAACTTCATCGAGGTGCTAGATGATGAAGACTTCCCTCTTCCCCTTATTCGTGATTACACACCAGAGAAGTCATCCATTCTAATCGAAGAAACCAAGCCAATAAATCTGGGAACATAAGAGTATCCAAGGATCACATAAATTGTAGCATCACTATAAGAAGCATAAGAAATAGCTCTCACTACACTGTTCCAAGAAGCTATAGTTAACTTTGCATGGTCTTACCCTCACATGCCTAGGCTAGATCTGAACCTTATTGTACATCATCTTTTTATAGATCCAGAGGTCAAACAATTTAGGAAAAATAAATTTTAAGGTGCATTCTACAGTAGTCCTATTATTCAAAGAATAATTTGAGAAACTCCTAGAAGATAAAATCATACACGTCATTGACTACTAAGAATGGATTTCTGACATGGTGCATGTTTCAATGCCAACTAGGGAGATTAGAATATGCATAGACTTTTGGGACATCAACAAGGCATGTCCTAAAGATGACTTCCCCTTACCAAACATTGATATGATCATTGACCTCACATCTAGGCATGAGATGTTTCCACTCATGGATAGTTTCTCTATATATAATCAAATACACATCACAGAAAAAGATCAGCATAAGACAAAATTCAAAACCCCCTGAGGTACCTTCTACTACAACATGATTCCTTTTTTCTAAAGAATGCAGGGACCACATATCAAATAGCCATGATTTTTATCTTTCATGACATAATTTGCAATATCCTCGAGGATTACGTGGACAACATCTTAGAAAAATAAATAATAAGGGAAGATCACTTAGACGTGCTAGAGTGTATATTTTACCGCCTTCAACATTATGGCTTAAAGCTCAACCCAAAGAAGTGTTTTTTTGGGGTTACATCTGGAAAACTCCTAGGTTTCATAGTATCAAGATGAGGCATAGAAACTAATCCAAAGAAAGTCAAATCCATAATGGAAATGCCTCCACCAAGAACACTTAAGTAGCTGCATAGCCTACAATGGAAGTTGTAATCTATCTATCTTTTCATCTCATAGCTTGTTGATAAGTTTCAACCTTTCACCCACCTATTACAAAAGGACACAAATTTCAAATGGGACCCCCTGTGTCAGAGAAGTTTTGAAAAATCAAAGAATATCTAGCAAATATTCCCATTTTGCTACCACCCACTTTGGGAAGACCACTTATTTAGTACATATCTACAACTACTATAGCACTTGGAGCACTTCTTTCTCAACTTGATGACAACGGAAAGGAGAGATCCATATACTACATCAGTTGCATGCTTGTGGGTTATGTGCTTAATTATTCACCTATGGAAAAAGCATGTCTGGAAATGGTTTTTTTTACTCAAATACTTTGGCACTACATGCTTATTCATACTTTAAAGCTCATATCCAAAGTAGATCCTCTCAAATATCTGCTATCTAAGACTACTCTTAGAGGTCGTATGGCTAAATAAGTGATGCTCCTAAGTGAATTAGATATTTAGTATGTAGATATAAATGCAATCAAAGGACATGTAATTGTAGATCAGTTGGGCAAGGCACCACTAGTAGATGCATACCCCTTAGTTATGGAATTCCCTGATGAGAACCTATGCATGGTCAAAAAAAACATTCATGGAAGCTTTATTTTGATGGATCATATACAGCTCATGGAGAAGGGGAAAGAATTCTCTTTGTCACCCGTCAAGGAAATTATATTCCTAAATCATTAAAGTTGGAATTTCCCTACACCAACAACATCATAGAATACAAAGCGCTCATCTCTAGGATAAGAGTGGCTATTCAATGGAACAGCACACAACTACAAGTATTCAGAGACTCGCAATTCATCATAAAGAAAGTCCTAGATGAGTTCTAGATAAAAGATGATAAGTTGATACCTTACAGGGAACTAGTGGAAAAAATGAAAGAGAAACTCCTAAAATGAACAAGGAACATAACGTGGCTACCATTGGATCCCTTCTTGAAATTCCTTGGGATGCAATGTAATATGAATTCTAAGTTGAGAAGTTCCATGCACCCACTTACGAGAACATCAATTCTAAAATGGTATGAATCTTGGTTGGTCCTCAGTCCCCATGGTACCACAATATCCATGCTTATCTAAAAAAATGGTATTATATCCCCCCACCTCACAAATAACCAATGTCAAAACCTCATTTGTAGAGCATCTTGCTACACTCTTGTAGCCAATACCCTATATCATCAAGGATATAATAATGTCCTCTCTAGGTCTTTAGACTCAAAAAAAATCCACCTTGGTATTACAAGAAGTATAGACTAGAATTTAGAGTTCCCACACGAGTGGAATGGTCCTACCCAAGGAACTTCTTAGGGTAGGATGCTATTTTCCCATAATCAAACATGATGCATTTGAGTTTGTAAAGAAATGTCTACCCTGTCATAACCATGCCAATATAATTCATGCTCCAGCGCAATATTTACATCCTATCGTGCCTCCATAACCATTCTCATGTTAGGGATTCAACCTCATTGTTAATATCACCCCCTTGTCTTTAGAAGGACACAAACACATAATCAAGGCTACTGAGTACATCACCAAATGGGGGGAAGAAATCTCACTCACCCTCACAACAAGATTTCAAATACCCAAGTTCACCCTCTGCCATATCATTTGTCACTTCGGCGTTCCCTCCACCATCTTCATAGATCATGGAATACATTTTTAGAATCAAGACATGGCATATCTTTGTGACCAATTCCACATCTACTATTTCTTCTCCAGTCCATATTTCCCACAGGGAAATGACCAAGCTGAGGAAACTAATAAAACCCTCCTAAATATCCTCAAGAGAGTTGTCAATGAAACTAGTCATGAATAGAACCTCCAAATCAATCCCACCCTTTGGGCATATCATATCTCTTACCATAATCCTACATGCACCACCCCCTACTCACTTATGTATGTTGTAGAAGTTGTCTTACCAATCAAGGTTGAACTTCCATCACTATACGTTTCACTCAAGAATCAGATTGTTGATGAAGACTAGCATGTGGCACAAATGGAACTATTATATGAGAAGAGATAACAAGCCTATGATCATCTCATTGTCTACCAAAAAATTCTTAAGAGAAGATACAAAAAGAAAATTTTCCCATGAAAATTCCAGGTGGGGGATTTGGTCCTCAAGGAAAACAAAAAGGTACAAGTAGAGAGAGAAAAGAAGGGCAAATTTAAGGTCACTTGGTTGTGCCCATATGTTGTCACCACAAACTTTTGGTTAGGGGCATACCAATTATCAACACCAAAAGGAGAACCTTTGAATGATCCCATCAACATAATTCACCTCAAGCATTTCTATGCTTGATCTATGTAGTGTGCCCCATTTTATCTGAAAAATCCATAAAAAGTATAAAAAGTCCTAAAAAAATAATTGTCTTGGTGAAAACTTGGTAAACAAGCACCTTGATGTTAAAAAAAAAAATCAAAAAGCTAAAAAAGTAAAGAGAAATAAATCATCCAATGGTGAAAACTTCATAATCATGCGCCTTGGACAAGTATGTGTGGTGAAAGCCTAGAAAATAGGTATCATACATAGTGGATCGTATAATTCTTTATTAAAATTTTGTCTCAATCCATCTCATCCAACACATCCCTCCATTTCCCAATCTGTATCACAAAACCCATATTCCTTGGGTGTTCCATTATTGTACACACCAATTACAAAATCAACCCTCATCCCAACCCTTGAGCTTTTGCACATATCTTTTGTATATAATTTCATGTTCCACTCTCATCGGTTGTTGATTCGTATCCTCTCCCACTATTTTTAACTTCCATATGACTAACCCCTGTGTGCTTCATCCAAATCCATCTTCCTCCCCTTTTTTAGCTTTCTCAATGAGTTCCTCGGTCGAGGTGACATACGCATTGAATTAGGTTATCTCATTTATTTGAGTGCATTAGTTCATTATAGATTCATTAAGTGTTAAGATAATTCTTAGTATTAATTCATCCCATTTAATCATTTTAGTTATTTAATTGCATTAATCCATCTCATCAGTTCATTTCATTAAACCATTTAGTGTGCATCATTAAATCATTTTGTATATTTTCACTATCACTAGACCATTTCATTTTATTAATCCATTTTGTTAGCTCATGCATTTCATTTCATTAGGTTATTAAGTCATTTGAATCCACATTATTAATGCAATTTATTAAGTACATCTCAAGTTAATTATCCATCCTCATTTCATACATTTGCATCATAAAAACATCACATACATACATCATATACAAAAGCATTAAAATCCAACTCATATCGTGCATCCACCATAACATCACATCTTATAACATAATAATCATACCAAAGTACATTATCATGCATCAAAATACGTTAGAAATCACATCTTATAGTCATTATGAAGGCATTATATTTTTCCATTAGTATACTTAGAGAAAAGCATGATCTGCACCATTAGTTTAGTCTAAATCGACAGACAGGGCACAGCACTATCCAACACTAAGGTTACCCGATGAATACTGTTAAAGTATTTTATGATGACAAAAAGATAAGGATACCCGATGAAGTATCAATAGTGCTACCCAATGAATAGAAAAGAGAGGAACCCAATAGATAAAGGGAACCCGACGAATAGTTCAGACAAGGAACGCTGATAGACAACAAGTTCAAACTGACAGCCAAGAACCGACAGTCAGTTACATCCTGCAAAAAGTAGATCTGACTTTCCACATCAAATAAATCACTGAAGTTGTATTTATAACTTCTTGATTTGTTTTTTAATCCATTATGTGCAGAGAAAACAATGTAATATTTATTGTTTAAATTCATTTTATTGTTTTAAAACATGCAAACTAAAGATCAAGGTCAACTTGTTAACCTTGGATCTGAGAGTTAACATTGTAAATCATGAATTCCAAGATAGGTCAAAAAATTGTATAAATAGGTGCTCAATCCATTAAGAACAACTGTTGTTCAATAAAGATAGTAGCCATAGAGAGAAACTATAGACCAGACGGAGAATTCACGTAGAAGAACACAAACAGAATCAATTCAATTTTAAAGAACAGAACAAAGGCTACGAACATGTAGAGAAAAGGTATTCATTAATCACTTAAGGTGATATTGTAATTGTAAAAGCTTTAATGGATCTGTAAATCAGAAATAGTAGATTGCATATAGTCAGGTCAACAAATGTACTCATTCTAACAAGTGTAGTACACTAATGAAATCCTTTCAAGAAAGATGGGCTTAACCGTCCTATTATAAATCTCATAACTAAGTGCACACTTAAATCAGTGTTGCTAAAGCTCTTAACAGAGTAGATCTTAACAGGTCTCCACATCAATACTCTTAATAGGGTAGATCATCAGAAGTGATCAAATTGTTAGCCTTAACTGGCTCCCTTCCATTCTACAAATAGTGAAGTTTTGTGGGTGTCATCCCCACAACAGGTTTTACTTCCTAACAGGCATTTTCTGTGATATCATATCTTGTGTTATGTGTTTGTTAATTTCATGAATGTTTCTATGGATGATTGTAAAGATTGTTAACAAATAATGTCTACATAAGAAAGAATAACAGTAATGGTTGGTAATATCAGAATTGAATGATCACTAATGATAAATTGGGAAAAGTATTAAAAGTTTTAGAGGTATTGATTCACCCCTCCCCTCTCAGTACTACTTCCCATTAAGTCCAACAATTGGTATCAGAGCTAAGTATCTTCTTAAAAAGATTAAAATATTAAGAGAAAAGGTCTAACAATGGAGAATTATAAGCTTGATAAGAATATTAAGAACAAAAAGCTTGAGATACTGATGTTCTATGAACAATATAAAGAAGAAAGAATCAAGATGAGAGAGCTGATGGCTGAAAGAAAAGGCATGCCTACCAGGAACAATGAAGTAGACTATCAAGAAGAAGAGATTCCAAATTTATTTAAATCGTCAAGATCAAATGCAATTAATGTATTAGATACATCAGAAGAGAACATCACAAACCTAAAGGAGATCAATCAACATCTGACAAAGCAAATAAAGATTCTGCAAATCGGTCAAGAGACCCAGATGGTAAGAATGATTGATGTGATGAGTTCTACCAAACAAGCTAAAACAGAAAGAACACTTTCTATTGATGATAGAAGGAAGATCATAGAGAAAATACAAGAAAAAGAAATGGAAATTCAAAGACATGCTGAGCATCACCATGATCTCACAAATCAGATTATCCTTATGAGTCAAGAAGCAAACATAACAAATGTGGAACTCATTGAGAGAATTTAGATTATCGGTGAACTAAAAGAAGAAAATGAAAAGCTGAAGCATGAGGTTAGAATTCAGCAACAACATAACGAGATTATCAGAAAGGCTGAAGAAAGTAATAAAAGAATGGATGACTTTCTTGAAGGACAACAAAGAGTCATCAACAAGATTGGTGTAGGCTTTACAGAAAAAGGAGAAACATCAAGACCAAAGAATGTCTATGAAAATCCAAGACCAAGAAAGCCAACATGCAAGCACTATGGAAAGCAAGGGCACACATCAAATGTATGTAGAGGTAAAATGAAAGGTACTCCTAAATCTACACCTACATCTTCATTCATAGGATTATGTTTTAAATGTAACAAGAAAGGACATACGACTTATGAATGCAAGAGCAAGATAGAAAATCCAAAGAAGGAAACCTACATGGAAAAATATTGTCCTACATGCAAGATGAATGGGGACACATCCAAAGAACGCTGGAAAAAGAAAAGACAAGCATGGAAGCCAAAAGGTAAACAAGCCCCTTATCAACCAAAGATAATTGGTAATCAATATGTATGGGATTACAATACTTGGACAAACTGTACAACATGTGGTAGATATGGTCACATTGCTACAAACTGCATTAGAGCATGGACCAAAAGGTCTAGAGGTTGGTCAAACCCCAGACTGGCATGCTTACACTATCATAAAGTTGGTCATCTCAAGAAATATTGTAAAGACAGATTGACAGACACAAGCACACATCCCAATGGTAACACCATTGAAGATATCTGGAGGGCAAGAGAAAAAATGTGGATAAAGGCTTCAAGCAATGATGAAGCTGGAAAAATCAATGTAAATGGTGACACCACATCCAATGGATCCAGTGACATCACCAACCCCACTTGAGCTAAACAAGTATGGAACTGCACTATACCAAGTTCTATTTTGCATCAGTTCCATTGTATAAAATGATATATAGTCAAAATCTACATAAATCAAAGATGCATATTACTTTAGTTATTACCAATCTAAGAATACAACACCGTCAGTAAACACGTACTAAAAATCATCGGTGAACACAATAATGACATGTAAACACTTACCAGAAATTGTCAGTCAACTAGTAAAAGTGGTAAACTACCAATGCATCCTGATGACCATTGGTAAGATAGCAAATTCAAAAGTCGTCATGGCAGAATACCGATATCCGTCGATAAAATCAAAGTGGATGAAAACTCCCATAAGCATCATGTCTACACCGATGATGATTTAAAATATCCTCTTGACAAAACCTGTCTTCACATCCCAACGAGTTGGTAAGCATTTATTGCAAATACTTAGGTCAAAAAGTCTATAAATAGTCGACGGGATAACTTCATTTTTCACCTGTGATTTGAAGAGAAAAAAATAGCGACATCACAACAATTAGAGAGTAGAAAGAAGAAGCATCTACAGATTGATTCATCACATAGGGAACATATTCTTCATCACATCCATGAATTGAAGTAAGTAACAAGGGAACCGAAAGATCTCTGTCATTGTTTTGTTGAGAAAGCCCTAATTTCATAGAAAACCCTAAATTCTTGAAAAATAATGGCAACCACTTCAAGAACTGCTAAGTTAGAGAATAAAAAGAAGAATGTGGTGAAACTGATCAAGAACAACACTTGTGTAGAACCTATATACAAAATTTGTCTAGAGATTGCATTGAAACCTGATAAAGCTGGCGCATTTTCAAAAATCTCGCGTAGGGTTTTGCTCATAGAAGACGTAGGTCTTACATTCACTGCAAGATTGTAGAGATAGGTGATTTGGAAATGGGTGAAGCTTATAAGAAGCTATGTGATGCCGAAGGAAAACTGAAAGAAGAACATAAGCACTTGGAGGTCAAAGGGTTAACTAATGCCCTACATTTCATGAGAGAATTCAAGACAGAGTGGATTATGATAATCTTGAGCAGGATGCGTGACAAAAAACTATGGCTAGATCAACCCAAGAAGATAACAAGGGATGTTCTTCATGTTGTCACTGGTTATCTAATAACTGACAAACCTAGGGCACACAGACATCCATCCATGAAAGAATTTACAAAACTTACTAATGCAGAAGGAGACAATAGAGGTCTCAAGGTTAACACAATCACCGACGATGAGTTGAAATTTGGTGCATGTGTTATTGGTTACAAAATCTTCCAAGCTAGCAGACTAAACAACATTTCTACAACAGCAGTAAGCATAGCTTACAAGATTATAACTAAAGGAATTCAAATGGATCTATGTGAGATCCTACTGAAACAAATTTATGAGAATATGATCAAGATTAGATCTGCAAAGAGCAACACATGTAAGTTTGGTTCACTTATTATGTGTACATTTTTCTATTTTCAAGAGTATTTTCCTTTAGTATGAAAATTTTTATAGGACTCTACCAAACCGGTAACCCTACAAATTAGTGAACTGATTAAGTCACTAGAAGACAATTTTGAGTATGTAATGTATGCCTACTTCCTTGAGTTAAAGGAAAAGACGATGGAAAGAACTAGGATTCCTTAGCAACTAGTTGAGAAAAATAGGGATGAAATATGTTTCATAGCAGATACAGACTTCACACACATCAAACCGGTTGTACAAAGAATAGCTTGGTTATCTTCATTAGACTATGAGATCAATATTGATCTAGCTACAAGTGCAATTGAGGCACTACTCAATGAGCCCATTGATAAGAAACAACCAAGGTTTGGTACATATGAAGAGGCCAAATCTAAGATAAAACATGGCCTACAAGTCAAAAATACTATAAACAAGAAAGATAAAATGATAAAGAATCTCAAGAAGATTCTATCGATCATAGAGGATGAAGAACAAGATCAGCAAGAGGAAACCAATGAATAGGGTACCATCAGTGAAATACTAAAGGAAAAGGAATCAGATAAAGAGGCCACTAAATCTGATGCACCTCCATCTCCACCTCCTACTAAGAAACAAAGGACAAGAATTTAGACTGTTGCAACAGATACAAAACCTCTCAAGAAAGGTCAAGTAAGGACCTATATAAGGAAGAAACCAGCAAAAAGAGAAAGACAACAACCTATCAAATCCACACCACCAAAGAGAAGAAAATGGTTTGCTAGGACACAAGCTGACTTAGAAGACACCAAAGATGATGAACCAGATGTAGTTAAAAAGAACTTCAGAAACCAAATGGTAGATGAAGCTTCCAAAGAAATTGCTACCCATGGTGCAATGACTGATAAAAAGATTAGGCAATGAGATAGATTGAATCTAGATGATCAGAATAAGATATGGGATGCAGTCATCAAATCAATGATAAAAAACAAGTATGCCCCTGTTGAATTTGTAAGTCAAATACCAGAGGAGCTAGCCAAAAAGATATACCAACAATGGTCATATGCATTACAAATGGAAAGAGAAGCAAGAGAAAGAATTCTTGTAAGATTGATGCCTCCTAAATCCAATTTTGAAGAAATATAAGAAGTACTAAAGAAACACTCAAGTAAATTTGTAGCCAAAATAAGGGCTTACAAAGTACTAGAGAGAAAGTTTATAGAACTAGATTCGATGATAGAGACCAAATGGAGACATCTCCTAGATCTACCAGAAAAATCAAAAAGTTTTGAGAAGCAATTACATCTCACAAACATACCTCACAGAGAGGAGTTAGATAATGCAAGTCCTTAGCATATTGCTCTGGACAATCAGGAGAGTGATGATGAGCCTAGTAACTTGAATACATGCATGGATGACATTGTACAAGATATAACTCACTATGACTCTGACAATGATCCCAAGAAGAAAGATGATGTGATATTTATCACACTCAAGGATCAACAAAGTCATCAAGCACTAAAAATATCAGATGATAAGATAATTTATATTATAGATGAAGAAGTGCAAGACACTTCAATCATGTACTCAAAAGTGCAAGACCCTGCAGAATCCATAAAGAAAGATGAGAATGTCACTGATGACAAGGACATTACCGATGAGCAAGACATCAACATTAACAAAGCCCAAGCAGAAACACAAAGTAACATGCCTTTCCTAATGAAGGAAATAAACATACTAGAGGGAAATGAAGGATCAATTGAAAAGGAAACAAGAACACCCACAAACAACGGTGAAGGAGAAGGAAAATAAACTATAGATATACCTGCAGAGAAAGCTGCAACCGATGATCAAAAGGATATTGATCAGAACTGGGAAGGAACTCAAAAAGAAATAGGGGAAAAGCCTTCAGAGAAAGGTGAAGAAGGAAAGAATGATAAGATTGAAAAGAGATCAGGAGCACACTCTACAGAAACACCCAAGGTAAATGAAGAAACATCTTCCCATAACCAACAGGTGCAAACTAAGAAGAAAACACAAGATGCTTCATTAACAAAACCTGCACCAAGTAACTCAGAGCATACAAATGAACTAGCTTTAGTAGTTCATACATCTGCATCCCCTAATATGTGAAAGAGAAGAAGAAAGGAAAGAACAAAAATCCAGTAACTCTAGATGAAATAATTGAGATTCCAGTTTGTGATCCAAGAACATTAGATCATAAAGCATTAACTATTGGAAATTTGACTATACAAAAGTATATGACTCCTTTTAGTTTTTTCATTATGGAAACAAAGTCATATGAAGTTTTGAAGTCAGCACACATTATCAGAAGATCAAAAATTGGCTAAGTACAGAAAATAGGACAGAGCAAGGAACAGACTGTTATAGTTTGATTAGTGTGTGTTCATGTATTATCCAAATGATCTGTGCCCTTGAAGATAATCTTATGAGTATGTTTACATGATAATTCTAATAGATCATGATCAGATCTTCAAGTATGAAGAAGATACAGCCAGTTGAAGAGGTATAGCCAGTGAATGCTAGAACAGGACATAGATCATGGAAAGAGCCGACAGAGATTGTTTTGGTGTTGAAGTTTCACTCATCCTCAAGACTTGTGCCTTTATATTAGTCATTATTATTGACCTAAAAACCTATGGTTAAAATTGCATGACTTTATTCATCCAGGATAATTACTTAGAGTTATTTTGGTGAAGCAGACTATGTGAAAAGACGTGTCTATTCGGTTTAAGTAAAGCAGTTATAATTAATGTTAATCCAACTTAATGAAGGGTTGCATGGTTATGTAAGTGATCAAGATACATGGTAAAAGGTTTCCTAAAGCTGAAATTTCCATTTCCTATGAGGAATTACTTATAGAAGGTTATTTGTGATAGGAAAAGTTGCAAAGGCCAGAGATAAGAAAAGTAGAGCAGAGTGTAAAAGCAGCAAAGATATATCTGTCATATGTTGATGATATATATATATTGAAGTAGAAGCTTTTAGAGTGAAGAAAATATTTTTTTAGAGATCAACAAGAGGTTAAAGCATCAGTGCACAAAAGGAACTGATCAGACAAACAGTGTCACAACAGCATTTCACCTTGCAGATACAGTGTGTATCAAATATCCAGAAGTTTGCAGCCTTCACCATTTGGATAGTGATTCCTTGGACAGTAAGTCCACCACCCCTAATAGGGTTATTGTAAAAGACTCCTAACAGGGTTTGACCCTTAACAAGGTCACTATACTTCATGTATTGTAAAGACAACTCTTAACAGGGTTAAGGATCTTCTAACAAGGATCATAAGACACTAGTACAGAATATTTGTGGGTACTAATTCCCACCGGGGTTTTCACCTACATTGGGTTTCCCTATAATCATATATGGTGTTATTTGTTGTGTATATTTATCTTACTTGCATTGATATTCAAGTTTAGTACATAAGCATTAAGTAAAGATTCAGATAATAAGAAAAAGTATTAATTGATAGATCACTGATTCACCCCCCCCCCCCATCTCTTAG
>MU226945.1:418064-428293 GCA_018584345.1 Thuja plicata
AGGTGTCTCAACCTTGGATAATTCCTATTCTTATTATTTGTTTTGTAAAATTTATTTCTTGCAAATAATGTTGATGTGTCGGCATCTTGAATTGTGTGTAAGGAGATCATGGCTAAAACGGTTATGAAAGATTCCTATGACAAGTAAGAGCTATGTCAAGAAGATTCAATGACAGGTGAAGACATGTGGCAACTGATAAATTTGAGTACTGTACACTCTTCCCCAATCATGAAAAAAATTTTGGGTTTCCTATTTTCTCGGAGAATGGTAAAACCCTACTACGGTTATCTTTGGGAGTAGCCCTAAAAAGTGAAGCACGTGATATAAGCATTTTTTAGGGTTGCGAAGATTAGTGATGCAAGTGTATTGTTGGAAAGTTTTATGCTTCCATGACTTGTCTTCAAGGGTTTTGAAATCTTCTGAAAAAAACTTGCATTGCAAGTGTATTGTAAGCTGTAATAGTTTTGATCAATACATTGTGCAGGTTTTGGAGTGCTAGGGTTTTTTACCAAAAGGTTTTCCCCAGGGTATATCATTGTGTCATTCTCTATTTTCTATATGCATGGTATGTGGTTGCAATATCTTTGTTAAAGTAGTTAACGAATCTGTAATTGTAAGGATTTAAAAGAATTTTCACAATACTTTCCTATAGAGATTAGCATAGGAAGCTGTTTCTGCCCCTGAGTTTCCTTACAATATTGATTTAAGATATCATAGAAAAGGAAGCAGAAAAAGAGAAGACTGAAGTGATGGACAATTCATCATCATTGTTGTAAAGCTTGACACCCATAACAGACTTAAAATCATGGGGAGTAAATAAGTAAGTGGGAGTATATAATCTAAAGAAGTCATGAAAAATAGATCAAATATTGCAGAAGAGAAGTATATGGAGAAGAGGCTCATAATTGGTTAGCAACTTTACACTTGATCTTAGTTCACTCAAAGTTTGTCAAGCATCCTTGAAAGAGTTTGCAGAAAAAGGCAGAGATGATAATATCAAAGGGTGAGTAAAGTAATGTATAGAATATGGAGTCTATCATATGTTCAAGGTCCGAGCACAGACTTGGAGAAGATGGAGAAGCTACAATATGCATTATGTGCCCATCTACAGATTGTTAATTCACTGATTGCATTTTGGGAGAAAGAGATCCAAAAGTTGCAGATCGCATATCCAGATATGTATGTTGAGTAAGTACACAGAAGTTTTTTTGAGAAGATTTGTCATTAATGTCAAAGGTGGGGTAGATTATGAAGAATATGGAGTCTAGTAAATGATAAAAGGGAGATATAAGATAGAGAGTTTTTATATAAAAGTACAGATAGTAACTTCACCATATTCCTTTGTTGACATTAATGAAAAAGGGGGAGATTTTTGGAAAGTTTACTATACTAAATTATATGACTCTATTTAGTGTTTTCTCTATGGCAACAAAGTCATATGAAGTTTTGGAGTCAGCACACATTATCAGAAGATCAGAAATTGGCTAAGTACAGAAAACAGGACAGAATAAGGAATAGACTGTTATAGTTTGGATTAGTGTGTGTTCATATGTTATCCAAATGATATGTGCCTTTGAAGATAATCTTATGATTATTTTTACGTGCTAATTCTAAGAGAGCATGATCAGATCTACAAGTATGAAGAAGATACAGCCAGTTGAAGAGGTACAGCCAGTGAATGCCAGAACAGGACAGAGATCATGGAAAGAGCCGACAGAGATTGTTTTTGCATGGAAGTTACACTAATCGTTAGGAATTGTGCCTTTATATTAGTCATTATTGGTGACCTAAAAACCTATAGTTAAAAGTGCATGACTTGATTCATCTGGGATAATTAGTTAGAGCTATTTTGGTGAAGCGGACTATGTGAAAAGACCTGTCTGTTCGATTTAAGTAAAGCAGTTATAATTAATGTTAAGTTGAATTAATGAAGGGTTGCATGGTTATGTAAGTGATCAAGATACATGGTAAAAGGTTTCCTAAAGCTGAAATGTTCATGTCCTTTGAGGAAGTACTTATAGAAGGTCATTTGTGGTAGGAAAAGTTGTGAAAGCCAGAGATAAGAAAAGCAGAGCAGAGTGTAAAAGCAGCAAAGATATATCTGTCATATGTTGATGATATATATATTGAAGTAGAAGATTTTAGAGTGAAGAAAAGATTTTTTTAGAGATCAAAAAGAGGTTAAAGCATCAACGCACAAAAGGAACTGATCAGACAAGTAGTATCACAACAGCAATTCACCTTGCAGATACAGTGTGTATCAAATATCCAGAAGGTTGTAGCCTTCACCATTTGGATAGTGAGTCCTTGGAAAGTGAGTCTGCCACCCCTAATAGGGTTATTGTAAAAGACTCCTAATAGGGTCTGACCCTTAACAAGGTCACTATACTTCATGTTTTGTAAAGACAACTCCTAACAGGGTTAAGGATATTCTAACAAGGATCATAAGACACTAGTACAGAATATTTGTGGGTACTAATTCCCACCAGAGTTTTCACCTACGTTGGGTTTCCCTATAATCATATATGGTGTTATGTGTTGTGTATATTTATATTACTTTCATTTTTATTCAAGTTCAATACATAAGCATTAAGTAAACATTTAGATAATAAGAAAAAGTATTAATTGATAGATCACCGATTCACCCCCCCTCCCCCTCCCTCTTAGTGATCCTAATCCTAACATTAAAAAAGTATGCCAAGCTCTATGAGAGTAAATCCACTCAAGACAAGATGAAACAAGTGACAAAAGAGGCCAAGGTACTTGAAGTAGCTATAGACATACTTCAACAAATTGTACCAGACACAGACATTGATCAGAAAGTTCAAATAATTGATCAACTAGTAACACTCACAGATGCAATAACATCTCAGAATATCGATGCTGAGAAAACTATGGAAGAGAGACTTGAGTAAAAGTATGAATTCAAGCTCGTAGAGAAGATAAGCCAGGAAGTGGCACTCAAAAAGGTCAAGCTATCTAAATTAGTAAGTGCAATTGAACCAATTTTATCAGAGGATGTTACCTTAATTAAGAAATTGTGCACCTTAGATCAACTCACTAAGGAGTATACAGACAAGATAGAAAAAATAGATGTTGATCTTCAGTCCCGTGCACAAAATATAGTCAACATAGAAGAAGCACTTATATTGCACAAACAACAAATAATACAGGCTAGAAAGAAGAGACAGGACATTCAATTCGCAGAGATGAAATATAGAGATGAAGTAAATGAACTTCAAGTTAAGCTCTTATCGACACTTACACTGCTGCAACAAAACATGACACAAGCAAATACACTAATTTCCACCCCTGAAATGTTTGTCCCAGATAGCATTTTATATATGCATGAAAGACTCGAGCTGCAACATATGGCACTCAAACAATTGAAAGAACAATGGTAGAAACTGCTAGAAGATATCAAACTTACCAATTCTAATGTTTTTGACACATTGTAAGTTACACATCTTTGTCACATTTTTTTTTGACATTTTGTAAGTTGTACATTTTTGTCATCAGTATAAAAGAAAGGGGGAATTTGATATGTATATCACCTCAAGAAAAAGGAGGAAATAATGTATAGTGGAGGAAAAAGAAGGAAACTAATGTACACACAACAATCAAATAGTATACATGTACATATACATGCACTATACCGATGCACATAGAAAGGGGGAGTCATATTATGACAAGGAAATAAACATGGTGTAATAATTTTAGTATTATGCACATATCAGTTTTTTATACTAATGTCAAAGGGGGAGATTGAAGGCATTATATTTTTCCATTAGTATACTTAGAGAAAAACATGATCTGCACCATCAATTTAGTCTAAACTGATAGACAGGGCACAACACTATCCAACACTAAGGTTACTTGATGAATACTGTCAAAGTGTATTCCGATGACAAAAAAATAAGGATACCCAACGAAGTATCAACAGTGCTACTCGACAAACATCAAAGAGAGGAACCCGACACATACAGGGAACCCGATGAATAGTTCAGACAAGGAACGCTGACAAACTGCAAGTTCAAACTGACAGTCGAGAACCGACAGTCAGTTACATCTCACAAAAAGTGGATCTAACTTTCCATGTCAGATAAATCACTGAAGTTGTATTTATAACTTCTTGATTTGTTTTTTAATCCATTATGTGCAGAGAAAGAAATGTAATCTTTATTGTTTTAATTCATTTTATTGTTTTAAAACATGCAAACTAAAGATCAAGGTCAACTTGTAAACCTTGGATGTAAGAGTTAACATTATAAATCATGAATTCACAAATAGGTCAAAAGATTTTTTAAATAGGTGCTCGATCCATTAAGAAAAGTTTTTGTTCAATGAAGATAGTAGCCACATAGAGCAACTAAAGACCAGACAGAGAATTCATGTAGAAGAATACAAACAGAATCAATTCAGTTTTCAAGAACAGAATAGAGGCTACCGACAAGCAGAGAAAAGGTATTCATCAATAACTAAAGGTGATATTGTAATTGTAAAAGCTTTAATGGATCTATAAATCAGCAATATTAGATTGCATACAGTCAGGTCAACATATATACTCATTCTAACAAGTGTAGTACACTAATGAAATCCTTTCAAGAAAGGTGGGCTTAACCATCCTATTATAAATCTCATAATTGAGTGCACACTTAAATTAGTGTTTCTAAAGCTCTTAATAGAGTAGATCTTAACAATTCTCAACATCAATACTCTTAACAGGGTAGATCATCAGAAGTGATCAAATTTTAAGCCTTATCCACCTCCCTTCCATTCTGCAGATAGTGAAGTTTTGTGGGTGCCATCCCCACCATAGTTTTTACTTCCTAACATGAGTTTTCTGCGATATCATATCTTGTGTTATGTGTTTGTTAATTTCATGAATATTTCTATGGATGATTTAAAAGATTGTTAACAAAAAATGTCTACATAAGAAAGAATAACAGTAATGGTTGGTAAAATAAAAATTGAATGATCACTAATGATAAATTGGGTAAAGTGTTAAAAAATTTAGAGGTACTGATTCACCCCTCCCCTCTTAGTACTACTTCCCATTAAGTCCAACACATTAACCACATATGCATATAAAAAGACATCATAAGCACATCACAAATAGAAATCACCATAAACCATCATAATGCCTAAGTCTATCGTATATCATATAGAGTCAAATTCTAGAGTACATATAAGTCCATCATCATAAATACATCAAAATGAACCTAGGTGTCATAAATGCATATGCATCTCATCCAAAACTACAAAAATGTGTGCCACCATGGCTAGGTAACTCATGGGTCTCATTGTGAAATCCCCTCATCCCCTCCATCTTTCCTTCCTATGTGGGGTGGTATCCCTATGAATCCTTGTGATGCTCTACTAATGATCTATAACTGTGACCACTATGCATATGCAGATTGTCATCAATCCTCGGGAATTTTATAAAAATATAAGGCCATGTAGTAGGTCACCTCTTTACCTCTCTTGGTTGCATCCATATTCACAAAAAAATCCTCAGTTATCACATGTCCTTCCCTACCTATCATGGTTTCCTATTGATTTATTTCCCTCTCCCACCTGTATGTGTTGGCATGCTTGTGTATCTCATCCTGCTGAGCTATCAAAGTGTCCACCTTATACTTCAAAATCTCAACCTGCTTGGTCAAGGTCACCATCTACCTAGTCAGAGTGTCCACCTCTCTCCTCAGCATCACCACATCTTGTAGCACTTCCTCTCCCATGATAAACTCTCTTTAATATACCCTCATCTAAATTATTTCTAGTGTAGCTTGGGTACTATCAACCCTCACCCTCTTAGCCTCAACCAGCCCATGTGCCCTACCTACCAAATTCTACATGTTGTCTCTCTTATCCTGTGTGGTAGTGTGATCCTAGCGCTCTATCTTTATAAGGGCCCTAACCTTGCTTACCTTTGTTTTCATGTTGTCCCTTTCAGCCTATGTAGTCACATGATCCTAGCACTCTATCTCCAAAAGTACCCTAAGTCTGCGTAGCTCAGTCTCAAGTGTGTCATATGTCGCCTCTATCATCCCTCCTACTGTTGCAACCTATGGTACCTATATTATGGGTGCTTGCACCTATGGTCCATGTACATGTGGTCCCTATGGTGGTGGTCCTAGTGAGGTCTGTACCTATCCCTATACTACCCATGATGGTAGTACTTGTCCCTATCCCTATACCTATGCACCATTATCTTGTACATCTATCCTACTCCATACTCTCCTCACTTTTGTTGATGTGGCTCTCCTTCATCTCTCATGTTGATGATGACTCTAGGGAAGCCCCCACTATGGTGTCCTCATATATGTTCATATCACCTAAAGGCTTCTCATGAGAAGCAACCTGTGTAATATTTGTCAATCTGATAGATATGTGTGTGACCCACCATGTCACATACTCTACATTCATCCCTACATCCTCTATATTAGGCCTCCTAACCAAATTCACTCATGGAAATGTCCACCAGGTAGTCATCATAGTCAGGGCATCTGTGTATCGAACCCATACCCCCACCTCCCTAGTCACGTGAGATGAAGATAATCCTCCACCACCACTACCTAGTGTAACCAAAAATGTCTCATCACTTGAGAAGGTTTGTACCTCTCAATGTGATGGATTTTCCACCCTATTAAGTAGAAATCAGTCTGCACATAGCAGAGGTATAAAAATTCCTCTTTATCATCCTTTACTCATGACTTCCATTCAATCATGCACCATGGTTTGTACGCTCTGAAGAGGATCATCTCATTTATCCTCCTCCTCTAGTATCCAATCTGTCCCACTAAAGTGTAGTGCAGAGGCATCCTATAACAACAGGTATATGGTTCTCCTAGCTCGCAAGCCTCTCAGAGATGCAACGATTGGAGCACATTAATATGCTCCCATGCCAATACTAGTAAAAATGTGACACATGTCCTCATGTTTCCCACCCCATGGTATGTGCACATATGCAGATCATGATATAGCTTCCCAAGCATGACGTATCCTAGCTAGTATACAATGCCTAATTATAGCATCTCTGCTACAACCTGAGCCCAATATCCCATCCCAAAACTATGTCCTGACAGATTAGCCAACATCCTCCCACCAACCAAATCTACCAAAAACAATGCAACCCTCCCCAGCCTCCTATCCACCATCGGCTACCATGGCATCCAAGATTGATCTGGTGATATCCTCCTCATGGGCCTCCTAAAGATGAGATACATATAATGCTCACAGTCCTCCACCATGTACTCTACTATCAGTCCCCAAATCAAAACCCTCAATATGCGGCATACATCTAACAAGGTAATGGTCACCTCTCCATTAGGAAAGTAAAATGTGGTGGTTTTTTTATGCCACCTATCCACCAGCATTGTCATAATACCATTATTTTCTCATAGATGTGGCCATCGGTACACTTAATCTTACCCAACTATCAATACCAATCCCCACTCTGCCTCTGTCAACTTGTCTCCCAGGTCCATCATAGGAGGTCATTGCTCCTTTGACCCCAACAGTGTAAACTACTCATGCAACCAAAAAATCATGTCAGTCATCATTCCCCTACCCAGAACCTCCCTAATTGGAGCATCATACCCCTAGACCTTTCCTTAGCCCCTAACTTAAACTGGTTATCCTCGTGTCCCCATCCCCTTGGCTTCTTCTAATTTTGGCATAGACATCAGTTTGGGTGGAAACACTAATTCTTGCATTTTTATCTCTCCCTTTCTCAGCCTTGACCCACATCTTCAGAGACGCAGATCTGAGATCTGCGTCTTCAGAGATGCGGATCTGGTACCCGCGTCTGCAAAGAAATTGTTCCATATATTAGCATCTTCGCAGATGCCTATTTAGGAGCTGACATCTCTGGTCTACATTTGATTTTACCCCATTTATGACCCACCTACCCCACCCAAAATTCATTAAATAACTAAAAAACATTAAATTCTAGGCCACTCCACTAAGAATCCATGGATCCTGACATGCTCCCCAAGCTGCCTCCTAAGCCTCTCCTTAGCCATCTTTTCACTTAGAGCTCCATTTTTATTCTTGGTTAAGGTTGTAAATGACCTTCCCATCCCTCTCCAGACCCTACTTATAGCCCCATTGTCCTGCTATTTTATCCTGCCACCCCTGCAGCTCTCCCAAATCCTAAGATTTGATATGTTTTGTGTATATTGTTGTAATAAATGTCTCCCACTCCTCTTGTACAACAGAAAATTTAAAAATCCAAAAAATCCAAAAAATTCCAAAATTTTCAAAAACACCATAAAATCCTTGAAAAACCTCAAAAATTATCCTTTTCCCCAATCCAAAGTTTCCATTTGCTCCATATCCCCCTCTCGCCTTCACATTTCCCTCCCCACAACAATGTTATTTTCACCCTCTAGCGCCATCATCCCCAGTCCTACCAACTCACATTTCACGTCATCCCCCATCACCACTTGCCTCTACTCCTTGTCTGGATCATACTGAGCTTAACCCCATCACACTGATATTTTCCCAGACACAGTGACTACAATAGTTTTTCACCAAATCAATTATGAGATCAACTTTCCTTACTTCAAGTTCTATCCACATATATTTCTAGCGATTACCCATTTTTACACCATCCAATCTTGGTTCATTAGGGTGCATCCTCCCTATGTCGGCTTATAAAATCATTCATCACACAATATCATTCTTGGAAAGAACTTTCAACTGAATGAATGCTTGGTCATGAGGCTTTTTTGTTGATTTTATCTTTTTGTGTCAATCAAAACCTACTCATAACCACCTAGATCTCCTATATCCTGGCATATTTTGAATGGTGTCTATTGATACATATGTTTTTTTGTAGTATGATCTATTTGTTGGTGTTTTAGTGCATCTTTGTCATTTACATAATAGTACACATTTCACCAAGTCTCTAACAATGCCTTCAGTGTACTTGGTCTCCCTATGAGTGCCACTACATTAGTTCCCTCATCTCTACGTGCCCTACATTTATGTTACTAAATCTACTCTATATGAGAATCTACTCCATGCAAAGGAAACATTTCATCTATATTTTCTAACACCATATGCATACCTCCTCTTGCAATCTCAAAATAAGATGTGCTCTCCAACATTCAACACAATTTAATCCCCATCTCATTAGCTGTATTTAGATTCATGAATACATTTTATTTTTGGAAAAGCTTCTATTTATTCACTGTTCGTCTCCCATTCTTTCCAACATGTTCTTTCTCCTCCCCCTCCTGTTTGTGTCCTTCTTGAGAAAATTCCACAATGCTCTTCTTGTTGTGTTCTTTTCTCAAGGGGCACAACCTCATACCATCCTCGCTTTGACATGATTCCTAGATACTTAACTTCTTCTAGGGAAACTTATTTTTTCTTTTCTTTGACGCAATGCCACTTGCGAAATGACATTAAAGAAGGTCAAAATATATACATCCAAAAATATTAATTAAATTAATATTTCTTATTTATTTATCTAACTATTTAATTTAATCAAATAAATAGTTCCCATTCCAAGTATTTAAAAATACTATCCTAATATATTAGATTTAATACACTTGTCTCACAAAACCCCTTTTAATAAATTCAATTTTATTAAAAATCTCTCACACTCTTAATTCCTCTAAACCATGGTTAATTCAAATCTAATTTGAACACTAATCTAAACCTAACCTATAAAACTACTAATCCAATCTAAACTCCTACCCTACTCCTATCCTACTCCTAGCTATCTCACTTGCTAAACCTACTTTCCCACTTAATCACCCACTAGTCCTACTTAAAAGTGATTCCTAACCCTTTTAGTCCTAATGGAATTCTCACACATGTGTGAGAAACTCATCCCAAGAGATCCACCAAACTCTCTTAAATGTGTTTATTGCTGAACGTGACCTCTCAATCCAACAAGAAACTCAACATAGTCATTATTCAATCCATGGATTCGCAAAGACAAACATTGAATTGTTTGCTCTACGAAGGGATCGAGACGACCTCTTGCCTCCTAATTAGGAGTGATTGTTGTAGTATACCCTCAGAACGAGAGCCAACAACCGGATCTGCTCTAATATGGAGGATTTTTAGAGTGCAAATGTGTGTGAAATAGCCATTGAAAGTGAGAAATCAGCAACTAAATATAATGAAAATGAAGCTATTCTATGAATTGAACATGCTTAAGATGTGGAATTGAAATACTTGTAAGCTAGAATTGATTAACTAATTGAACT
>MU226945.1:448142-462278 GCA_018584345.1 Thuja plicata
CTATGATTTTCTAACATACTACTACAATTTTCTAACATATTCTAAAATTCAACTATCATTTTCTAACATTTCTACAAACTAAATATTATTTAAAACAAATAATTAACTAAAATAAATATAAAACATATAATTTACAATTAAAAATGAGAAAAATGTGTGTACCTAATACTACACACAATCACAAGAGGTCGAAGAAGCTCAGGAGGTGCTGACATCATATTGGTCGTCATTGGTTTTCTCTAAGCCCTGGGTCCACAAAATCTCTAATAGTGAATGGTGAAAATGAAATGGGTAGTCAGAAATTTATACAAAATCTGATGAATAATGGCTTCACGCAAATGGGGGCTTTGCACGAATTACCCTACATGTGGTACTTTGCGTGAAGAGCCCACTTCGCCCAAAGTACCCTACGTAGAGTACTTTGCACAAATTATATTAACCACTTCGCGTGAAGAGGATACTTTGCACGAAGCCATAAAAAATGATTCATTTTTTGGAAGTCTGAAACCTTTCATCCTGAAAAGTGGGACACACTATTGTGATTTCACCCCAATAAAAGATAATTATCTCTGTCTCACTTGTTGTAAAAGGGTTAAATCCATTTCAGTTAGTCCTTTGCAATTATTGAAGGAATTTCAATTGCTATTTTAGATTTTCTTGTGTAGAGATATTATATGTCTTATATCATTGTTTGATCATCAAGAGGTTTGTAAGAACTTAATTTTTCCAGCATCTTATTCAATTGGTCTCCCAACAAGGGGAGTTAAATTCATCTAAACTAACAAAGATATAAATAAACTTAATCTTCTCTGCATCCAAAGCATTCAAATAGTTGATAGTATTGATACTGTCTTCCAAAGTTGTACATGGGTATGTGCAGGATCATGGTATGCCAAAAAGTGGCGATGTGAAAAAGAAGTCCTGATTGGTAGACTAATTGAAAAATAGCAATAACTTTCAAATGCTATATAATTTTTTAAATCTGAAACATGTGTCACATTCTATGCTTCACCTACTACAAGAAAAATGCAATTTGATGAAGTTTAGACTATGTTAAGGTCAGAGATGAGAGTTTTTATATTCTGGAAAAGTTGTAGAAGAAAAATCATAATTAATTATTTACTAAGAAAAAAATTACAAAAAAATATGCATCACATCCGGACATTAATCTACTAATTCTATCTAGAATCTAGTAAAAAAATATTATCATTTGATTGTGTTTAAGGTGGTCAGACATACACCTACTTCTTATCTTTTTAGTCTTGATTGATAGACTGGTTGAAAAAAAGCTATAACTTTCAAATGGTATAACCTTTTTGAAATCCAAAAAATGAGTCACATTCTATGTTTTTCCTACTACAATTAAAAACTAAAAAAAATTCAACTTGATGAATTTTTGATAAGTTAAGGTGGTTAGACACGATATATTATATTCTCAAAAACTTGTAGTAGAAAAATCATAATTAATTATTTTTCTTGGAAAAAAATTACAAACAAATATGCATCACATCCGAACATGAGTCTACTACTTATATCTAGAAACTTATAAAAAAACTTTATCATTTGATTGTGTTTAAGGTGGTCAGACATACAACTTGTTCTTATCTTTTTCCTGAAATTTTCATACTACTACATTGAAATTTGAAATTTCACCATATAGAATATTTTTTATTTAAAGAAGGGATAGTAGCTTAGAAACTAGATTCAATTTACTACAGATTCTCTTCTTACACATTTTTGATATAAGATTGATAACTTGTCCAAATTTTTACGTCAACTTTCCTAACCTTGATTTTCTAAATTTTCATTGCCACTTATGGTCTAGTTTGGTATACCATGATCCTGCACATACCCACATAGGATTGAATTTGGATTGACTCTATCTGCCCAAGTTTTTGATTGCTGGTAAAAATAATTTTTATGGGGACCCAAAACCCCTTACATTGAAAGAAAAAAGATAAGCAGAAAAAAATGGACTAAACAGAGATAGGACTGGGAACCAACCCGCAAAACCAGACAAAGAAAGGAAGCCAAAGAGAAAAGCCAGAAACTAGCTAGACTCTCTGGCAACTAGAAACCAAAAGATGACACGCCAAAAAATAGGGGAACACCAGAGCTAGGAAAACTCCAGGAGAGTACCATCCACTTCCTTCTTTGCTTTTGAGACCTTTTTGATGGCCGCGTTGAAATATGACAGCTCTAAAATCTTGTCTAGAATTTTCTTCTTCCTGGTTAAATGCGTACACTTTTCCAGTCCATCATCTTCATTTTCATCTTTGTCTTCATCGATCTTCACAGTGGGGGAATCCATCTCAGATTTAATGGAGTTAAAACACTCCATAGTAGTACCCATGAAGACATTATTGTCCTTCATAAGTTTTTTCACAGTATTCTCCTAGGTGTCCAATCTCTCATGCAAAGACTTCAGATTTTTCCCATCCTCTTTGTTCTGATTGCCCTCATCCCATGCTGACCTAGAGTTAATAAGATCAACACAAGCAGACAGAGCTCTATAGTTTAGATAAAGACTTTTGATTTCCTTAAATACCCATTTCATCAGTTGAAATGATTACAAGGTCTTAGCTTTGGCAGATTGTAGAACCCGAAATGGGGGCTCAATTTTATCATCCTTGTCCTCCTGGAGAATCTAGACATTCTTCTCATGCATATCCACCAGTCTAGAGAAAGGGATGTTCTTAGAGGAAGCAGGGATATGGTCCTTATCAACATTGTCTTGACTTGGAGTATCTTCCTCTTGTTGGAAATACAATAATGGGAAAGCAAGATACTGAGAGGGGGGGTGAATCAGATCTTGAAAATTAAACACTTAAAAAAAACTGATCCATATTCATACATATAAGAATCTAATGTAATATCAGATGGCATCCACACAATGAAATAATAACTCATAACACAAGAACTTGGTAACCAAGAAACCCAAATAGGTAAAACTGGGGTGGGGATGATACCCACAAAATTCTCCACTACTGCAGTAATAAAGTGTGCCTATTAGGGCTACAAAAATTGATTACAAGATGCAATCTACCCTATTAAAGGTCTGCCTGGTTAAGAGCTAAAGATCATTACAATCTACCCTGTGAAAGGATTTTAACTTACAATAAAGTAAGCACTCTGTTAGGAGATTTAGAAAGGTCTGTTAGAACCACTGTGTTAAGAGATTTTCACCTAATACAATGATTAGAATGTCTCAAGTATTGATCCTTAGTTATGCACTTAGATGCTGATGACATATCTCCTATTTCCAGTACCTTCTATGATCTCACAATCTGATATAACTTTACTCTTTTTTTCAGTGTGTTGTCACTCTACTTGATCTCTGCTTCTTAAAAAAATAACCCTCTGTGCATTTCACTTCAAAATACAGTCACCATGGGTAAAAGTACAAAGTTGTGTCACACTTGAGGACCATTCTAGTAGTTCTGGCTGAAATTGTTTCGGCCAAAATATTTTTGGCCGTACATATGTCGCACAAACATGGCGTTGATGTGGCAAATGAGTTTCAGCTAAAACTGATTCGGCCGGACCAATTTCAGTCAAACATTCATGAGTAAATATAAGCCAACTATCTTCTATTGATGAAGAATTGGCACATATTTATATTGGGGGGTTCAGCCAGAACTAGTTCAGCCAGACCAGTTCCGGCCGAACCAGTTCTGGCCGAAACTGTCTGTGTGGCATCCTATGTGGCAGCCAAATAGGCAAAAATTTCAAAATTATAGAACTTCTCACTTAGACAACTGATTTCTCCATCAAAACTCAACCATTTTAAAAATCTAAATATACCCTTTTGTAGAGCTCGAAGTCTAGATTATGGTAATATAATTTTTATTGTGTTTTTATTACATATAATATATTATAATTTGGAAAAACTCCAAGTAGGTATTTTAACATTGAAGAACACACTCATTCAAAAAAATAAAAAAAATAGCAAACCATATCGGAAAAATTTACAACTTATATTTAACACTAGAGGAGAGAGTCCTCTTCAAGAATATGTAATTTGTTTTCTATTTGGTTTAGATTTGCTAGGGAAAATGTGGAGGGAGAAAAAACTGTTAATTTTGGGTAACTCCAACTTTGAATAGTTATAACAAACAAAATATATACCGAAAACCAATCTTTCTTTTTTTATGCACTAGCTCTACATGTCATCTAAATATATTCTAAAATTAGAGGAAAAAAAAATTTATTTGCATATATTTAGTTGGAGGGAACTAGACCCTACATTTTCAGCATTTTTTGCGTAGTTAAAAAATGGATTTCAAAAATTAAAAAAATAGGTCAATAATTATTCAAAAAAATTTAAAAAAATTATAGGCATAAACTACATCCAATTTTACACATTTCATTAGTTTACATCATTTTCAAATTCTAAACACAAATGCCACTTTTATGTCATTAAAGTTTAACAGTTTTGCATGTTGTGGTCCTCTTCCTTTGTAAAAGTCTGACACAGGTTTATACTTTTACCCCCACACACTTCGTCTACTATCTTCTTACACACTCAAAATAGGGTTTAGAAGAAATCTTATATATCTGTTCAAGTCTGATAGCGAGATCTAGATCAACGATCAAGATCTAATACCTATACCTTAAAGGTATTACAATTAATGTTTACAATAGATAATGCATAGGATAAAAAAATTAAATGCATAACCAACTCCATAGAAGAATATTAAATGCATACATAAGTTGGCCCAAAAAGCTTATACAAGTCGGCCTGAACACTTATCCTCGAAGTTTGAATCATTCCAGACATGTATACAAAAACTATTCTGCTCAGCACTTGTCATCTTTGTCGCTCAGGACTGAGTACCCTACTTGTCTCGGCATGATACTACTCAGCTTGGAAATGTAACTAGGCAATATGAATACTGCTCGGCAATGTTGCTTGGCCTTGCATAGTTTTAGCTTGGCCATAGTGATAGCCAACTAAAATTTCCTAAGTGAATGACTAAGTGTTGGTCACTAATCATCAATAGAACTTAGAGATTAACAATCTCCCCCTTTAATATTAGTGGCAAAAACACACTTATCATTACTTCCGTTCATTTCATCAAAATGTTTCCTAAGTATACTGAGTACTCCCCCTAGGAATATACTCAAAATTATTCATACAAGAAGTTTACATGCCTTCAAAAAATATATACAAGTGTACATGTTCTTGAATCATCTTAAAATGGATGCACTTCCATGTTAAGAGCATTTAGCCCTCCTTAGGGGATGTTTTTGACCTCTACCATATCATCCTCCTATTTTTGCATCATCTCATGCTTCTGTGCTGGTTCAGGACCCTGATTGGACCTCTCTAGGCACCTCCTACCCCACCTGGCATATTTTCCAGGGGTTCTGACCCCTTGGGTCAAGGTCGACCTCAACCTTGACCTAGGTCAGGGTTGAACTCAACCCTGACCTAGGTCAGGGTTGTCCTTGACCCTGACTAGGGTCCCCCTTTCAAAACAGGAAGCTTGTCGGCTGCCAGGGGTCATCAAAAATTTAGTTTTCCCACTTCCGGGTCGGCTGTTTAAGGTTTCAAAGTGTTGATTCCCAAATTATATTTAATATAGGTCCTCTCCTAGGGGTAAAGGCTTTAATGGAAATTTAATCCTCCTATGTAGGCCTCCTTAGAAGATTGTGCCCTAATTTCATATAAAAGGGAGCCTTCTCTCATTTTCTCTAAGTCTTCTAAGTGCAAAAAGCTCTAATGAAGATTTTGTCAAGAAGCAAAAGGTTCAAGCATCCATTTCCAAGCTCTCAAGGTGTTCAAGACTTCCTCTCAAGCATTCAAGTTCTCCATTGAAGATCAAGGATTCAAGCTCTCAAGCCTTTGAAGGAATTAGGTGCAAACATTCAAGATTCATCATTCAAAACCCTAGATCTAGCCATCATGGTGGTATGATCTTCCTTCAAGATCCTTTGTGCATCCTCAAGACTTTTCCATCATCTCTTCAAAGTGGATTTCAAGCATAAAATCATGGAGGTTTATGGTCCTTATTGAGTTCATGCTTTCATACTTACATACTTGCATACATTTGAAAAACAATTACATATCTATTGACTATCATTGCTTCATTATTAGATTCAATTCTACTACTTGTTAGCATTCTGTACTTTATTTATTTTAAGGTTAATTCCTAAATTGGGGTTTGACCAAGGCAAACCCCTCCCCCATAACAAACAATCTCCTTTTTTCTTGTAGGTACAGGTTCAGAATAGTTGACTTGAGACCACATTTGGATACCCCTTTCGGCTTTCTTTCAGATAGCGCAAACAGATTTTCTGTCGGACCTATGTAGGTCAGGGTCGACATTATTGGGTTAGGGTTGACATTTGTGGGTCAAGGTCAACCTTTTTCATAAGACAACATTGGAACAGAAAAAGATTTATGGGTTTTGTTCGTCTCTGTGTTCCGGTTTGGGATCAACTATTAGTGTTTCTAGAAACAGTCTACATATCTCAGAAAATAGCATTCTTTGATATGCAATATTTCAAGGTTAGTGCATTTCTCCTATTTCTTCAATTACTGTCAGATATCATTTTTATACATATAATTAACATAATTTAAGGTATCTTCTTTGTTATTCACCTTTCCAAATAGTTAATTCATTTGTGCATTAGCCCTTCTTTGGGGTTAATCAACTTGGATCTCCCATTTGTACATTTGGGAATTGAAGAAGAACATCTTATCTTCTCCCTAATCACAATTGTAATACACAATCAATACAATTCAATTCAAGTTAAGGAATTCAATACAATTTACACATCAACATATTTCCTATTTCAAGCATTACATTTCAAGATAATTAATAATCTATCAAACCCTTCTTTCTTAACACATTATACATTTATAATAAACATATCTCTATTTCAATCAATCCTTCCTTTTACATTTTAGTAAGAAAAGAGAAAGACACATTTTTTTTCTTACCTTACATTTTGGTGAACCCATGATAGACAACTCCTTCTCTTTGGTGTTAGATTTACATCTTAGATTTATAATTTGCATTCCAAATATACAAAAACACACCTTTTTCTTTTTCATCATGAAATTCTTTTTGTGTTTGGCTATTTTTCTTATTATCCTTCTTTTAGCATCTCTTTATAGTACCTATGATGTCTATGAGAGTGTCATCCATTTTATCATGTTTGTTAATCTTCATGTTTCACTTTCTTATGCTATTTTACGATTGACCAGTACTAGTCTCCCTACTTTCAAAACTTTAATTAAGGATTTGTGTAGTGGACTTATAGTTCTTTTAGATTATGTGAAGAATTTGGTAGATGATACTCCATTATCTAATCTTCCTAATCTTCCTAATCCAATCATTCCTAATAATCCCACTCCTATTCTTCCATCTTCCATCCCTAGTTCTTCTCATACTTTTGTTAAGGCTCAAACTATGGTACAAGATGAGGATGTGCAAGAATTTCTAGATTTACCTTCTCCTTCTTATCCTATCCATGGTGATAATAATGGTAAATCCAATGAAACTTCTCCTAAAACCATTATTCCACCTTAGACAACATTCTCCCATGAGCATCATAATCAATCATCTCCCATAGATGCTATGCAAGATAGGTATACTACTGGATACACTATGGTTGATAAACATGGTTATAAGGGTTTAGGGCTTGGTGTTAATGAACATGGCATTAAAAACTCGATCAATGTATCTCCTAAACATGATATGCATGGTATAGGTTATTCTTCTTCTCAATTTCATGTGGCTGATATTAACTATCATCCTCCTCTTGATATTCTTCTTCCAACACCTACCTTAGACCATCCTGATAATCCTCAAGATGTGGCTAAGAAAGTGTATGTACACTTAATGAATTCAAAGAAAGAAAACTTTAAACCTATTTTGAAAAATTCTTTACATAAGTACAAATGTCCTTTCCACAATAGCAATAAACATTTACTTGCCGATTGTGTGCATTTAAAATTATATGTTAGAGATAGAGCTTCTCGTGGAATTATATCTTATTCCCGAGCGGTATTACAATTTATTCATAATTTCGACATAGGGTGTTCCCCTCCTTCTTCTACAAGTTAGACTATGTTTCTCCTCTTGTCTCTTAAGCTAGGGGGAAAGAGGTATTCTATTATAGTCTTATAGGATCCATTATCCTCTTAGCATGAATGTTGTTTTGAGTATAATTGGTTATTCTTTCTGCATTCTATCCTTATAACTTCTTACACTCATGATATTCTTTTTAGGACATCTATTTTGTAAAGGTATCTCTTATTTTTTATATAACATTGTTGATATAATTTGATATATCCCTTGCCATCATCTCTGGGGGGAAAGGTATTTCTCCTTCTACCTCTATCTAAGGATCTACTTTCCTTAGTTTAGTGGCATTTGTTTATGTTGCAAACATTATTTTCCTTATAAAGGTCTATGTTTTGACCATTGATACCTCCTTATTTGAGAGGTGATTGTCCTAGGTCATTACCTCTTCTTTATTTTGAAAATTATGTTCTTTATAAACTCTTGCCCTTTCTTTTTGGTTAGAGTTTTCTATCCTTCATTCCAAGATTCCTCATCCTCTTTATTGCAAGGAGTTTGATGGTTGAAGCTTGGGTCCCTCTTACTTTTCAAAGATGACATTTTATCCTAAGCACTCCTCTCTGGTAGGGCTCTTGTTGATAAGATCTCTTCCTCTTCGAGGATCCTTTTTCCATAAGTGACATATCCATTTCATGATTATCTATGTTCTTAGATATAAGGGTCAAGACTCTTCGCTAAGAATATGGTATACATTGTTGTTAAGTTGGATATCTCCTTACCTTGTGAAGTAGGTATCCTCTCTTCTTCTTCCTTATCCTGCCTAGTGGGTAGCCATGATAAGGAGGGGGGCATATATAGGGTCTCCCTTGTACTATAATTTACATTTATTTACATTTTTCAACATGCTAAATCCTTGAAAGGTAACGCACATAAGTTGCTAATCCTGAAGAGACACACATTTTTACTTTTACGTTTGCTAAATCCTTGGAAGGTAATGCACATAAGTTGCTAAATCCTAAAAAGATACGCACCCTTTTTATTATTTTACAATATGCTAAATCCTTGAAAGGTAATGCACATAAGTTGCTAAATCCTGAATGGACACGCATTTTACATTCCATAGTGATACAAGAATGGGGATCTATGGATATTTTCAAAAGCTGTCAGAAGACGCATTTATAATTACAAGCACAGTTTTTTGGGTGAACCTATTGGGCTCTCCCTCCAGGGTGATTCATAGTAAGGTGGGAATCTTACTAGGAAAGGTAATCACTTTCTCTTTTCTATCTTTCACTTTCATGCTAGTAGGACTAGATCATGAAGCTATGTTATCTATGGTGTTGTTCTTGTCTTACTTATGTAGTCATGTATGTTTTCTATGATTGATTGCTCTTTATTTCCATATCTTTATGTATGTATGTATGTATGTATGTATGTATGTTGAGTTAGAATCCTTGGTTTGGGGGCTCATGTCCTTGACTTAGTTATATTCTATCTCATTGCAATCCACTAGGATCCTTTTCCTCTAAACTTTACCGAGAGCACATTCGATTTCCATACTCCCGTTAAAGTGGGGGCTTAATGTATCATCTAAAAATGGAAGCACTTCCATGTTAAGATAATTTAGGCCTCCTTAGGGGAATTTTTTTATCTCTACCATATCATCCTCCTATTTTTGCATCATCTCATGCTTCTGTGCTGGTTCAGGACCGTGATTGGACCTCTTCGGGCACTTCCTACCCCACCTGGCATATTTTCCAGGGATTCTGACCGCCTGGGTCAAGGTCAACCTTGACCTTGACCTAGGTTAGGGTCAACCTCAATCCTGACCTAGGTCAGGGTCTACCTTGACCCTAACTAGGGTCCCCCTTTCAAAATAGGAAGCTTGTTAGTTGCCAGAGGTCATCAAAAATTTAGTTTTCCCGCTTCTGGGTCGGCTGTTTCAGGTTCTGAAGCGTTGATTCCTAAATTATATTTAATATAGGTCCTCTCCTAGGGGTAAAGGATTTAATGGGAATTTAATCCTCCTATGTAGGCCTCCTTAGAAGATTATGCCCTAATTTCATCTAAAAGGGAGCCTTCTCCTCTCATTTTCTCTAAGTCTTCTAAGTGCAAAAAGCTCTAATCAAGATTTTGTCAAGAAGCAAAAGGTTCAAGCTCTCAAGGTGTTCAATACTTCCTCTCAAGCATTCAAGTTCTCCATTTAAGATCAAGGATTCAAGCTCTCAAGCCTTTGAAGAAATTAGGTGCAAACATTCAAGATTCATCATTCAAAACCCTAGATCTAGCCATCATGGTGGTATGATCTTCCTTCAAGATCCTTTGTGCATCCTCAAGACTTTTCCATCATCTCTTCAAAGTGGATTTCAAGCATACAATCATGGAGATTTATGGTCCTTATTGATTTCATGCTTTCATACTTACATACTTGCATACATTTGAAATACAATGACATATCTATTGACTATCGTTGCTTCATTATTAGATTCAATTCTACTACTTGTTAGCATTCTATACTTTATTGATTTTAAGGTTAATTCCTAAATCAAGGTTTGACCAAGGAAAACCCCCCCCTCCCCACAACAAAAAATCTCCTTTTTCTTGTAGGTACAGGTTCAATTAAGTTGATTTGAGACCACATTTGGATACCCTTTTTGGCTTTCTTTCGAATGGCGTGAACAGATTTTCTGTCAGACCTATGTAGGTCAGGGTCAACATTATTGGGTCAGGGTTGACATTTGTGGGTCAAGGTCAACCTTTTTCATAAGATGACATCGGAATGGAAAAATATTTCTGGGTTTTGTTCGTCTCTGTGTTCCGGTTTGGGATCAACTATCAGTTTTTCCATAAATAGTTTGTAGATCTCAGAAAATAGAATTCTTTGATCTGCAATATTTCAAGGTTAGTGCATTTCTCCTATTTCTTCAATTACTATCATATATCATTTCTATACATATAATTAATAGAATTTAAGGTATATTCTTTGTTATTCTCCTTTCCAAATAGTTGATTCATTTGTGCATTAGCTCTTCTTTGGGGTTGATCAACTTGGATCTCCCATTTGTGAATTTGGAAATTGAAGAAGAACATCTTATCTTCTCCCTAATCACAATTGCAATACACAATCAATACAATTCAATTCAAGTTAAGGAATTCAATACAATTTACACATCGACATATTTCCTATTTCAATCATTACATTTCAAGATAATTAATAATCTATCAAACCCTTCTTTCTTAACACATTATACATTTCTAATAAACATATCTCTATTTCAATCAATCCTTCCTTTTACATTTTAGTAAGAAAAGAGAAAGACACATTTTTTTCTTACCTTACAGTTCTGTACTGATGTATCATATTGTATCCTTTCCAGCTTCCTTACTGATTTCCCCCTTGTTTTTGTCACTAATTACTGGTGGGGTTAAGTTGTACTTATCCAAAAATTGTTTATGAAGCTATAGGGTGAATTCAAATGTAGTATCCCAGCTTTCCTTAGCAATCTTCATAACTTCCAATTTTATTTCTAGCTCGGCAGCTAGACTCACTAAAATTTCTGCAATTGAGAGATTTGCATTTCTCTGTGATAACTCCTTTGCAATTGAAAGTTCCTTCTATATTACCTCCAAGTGAGGCAATAGGCTTGTCTGAATATTTATCAATTTGTCCCTAATTCAACCATCTTCATCCATAAGCTCTACTATTCTCCGTTGTGTATTGATCAACTTAGTAAGATGTAAAGAACTAGAAGTAGTATCCTTACCCAAAGTAGTGCCATTTGATCTCAAATCTAACTGTAGCTTCTCAACAAGTTGTAGATTATCCTTTGTGAATAATTCAACATCACATAGTTTCCGGTACAAAGAATAAACATTTTCTGTAACTTTCTCCAAAATTTCTACAAGTGTAGAAAGCTCAACCTGTTTTGTTGCAATGTCTTCTGAGATTTTCTCTAGAACTTTTCTCTCAAATCTCCTCTCAGACCATTGTAGAAGTTTTTCATTGCTGTTAATATCATCATCAGTTACCTTCTGTATAATGTTGACTAACTAATCAATAATTGGAGCTTGAGGCATTTCATCCTCTAAGTCAAAAGCCTTTGCAAATATATCCTTGATGTCATGCAACACCTTCTTTTGCTTCTGTTCTATTTTCATCTCTTCCTGTCTCTTCTTTCTCTTAAGCAATTCTTAAAGAGTCCCTATTTGTTCAAAAGATAATTCATTGGGATCCCATTATGGAATCACAATTACTTCATCTAATGTTACATCTAGAATTTGAGACTTCTTCTTTAGAACTTTCTTTCTCTTCAACTTTGGTGAACTTATGCTTGGCTGCATAATACCTTTTCCTGTGACAGTGTCAATGTCCATTGCCTCTTTTAATTTTGTCAGAATTGTCTTTGGATTAGGCATACCTCCAGTTTTAGGACCTATGGGAGTGGATGATGCAGAGTGTGGTAGATCAACCAACACTTGCACTGCCTCTTCTTCCTTAGGCTTGTCAATAGTATCCTTCATCACTACTCCACTATCTAAAACTATTTTGACAACCTCTAAAATAGGTGGATTATGTGAAGTTACCTCTTATGCATTTGTTTTCTATTTCTCTTCATCTTTCTGATCATTGACAACTTCAATTATCTCATCAGATGTTGTGGTCTTTCCTTCTTCAATACTAGTTGCCTTAATAGGTGAACCAGTGTTTGTACCACATGACATGTCTTGTTCCTCGGCATTCAAATTGCTTGGATCATCAACTATGTAGTCAATTGGACTGTCTAGAGTTAGGTCAACAGAATTTGTTGAGTCTAATGCATCTTTGGTCTTGTCCTATTCTGTAGCAATCTGGCCTTGAGTCATCTGTGGCTCAGGGGTAGTCTCCACTTCTTTTGCCTTTTGATCAGATGTCCCTACATCAGATTTCTTATCTTTTGGAACTATCAGTCCAAAGATTTCCTTCCAAATCCTTGTACTTTGTTGTACTAATCCTTCAATAACATTTTTCAAAACAACATAACCTCTAAGTTTAGGAATAAACCAATTCTTTTATTCTTCAATGAATTTGGCTCTTTTTTTTGAAGTTAACTCAGGTATTACCTTGGCTAAAGTTCCTTCCCTGATTTGTCTTTATGTGGTAAGTGTGAATTCCCATTTTCTTGAAAGAAAATTATATATTTCATTCGGCACATGGTTTCCTATCTTTGTAGGAGTTAAATTGAAAGTACTCATCATATCCAAAAGTGCTTCCTAAACTTTGTGCTTATCCACATTATTCAATTTCTCATACTTAATGAACTTGAAAGCTGCTAACCCTGCTGAATTCCTCAAAGTGTCACATACCTCATCAATACTAGTTGGTTTCTTGAATTTTGTTGTAGGTATGTTACTGGGTTCATCAATCTTAGTCTTTTCATCATCACTATCTATCCCCAAGTCTAGTTTCCTCCTTGGTCTTTTTGTTGGTTTACTTGGCTCAGCCTTAGGAGCAATTTTAGCTTCCTTTCCAGAAATGCTTTCTCCAACCTTCCTCTTTCCATATACTTTTGTTTGTACTTTTGTTGGAGAAGTAATAGTAGATGCTTTAGTCCTCGGATGATTAGCTACAGGAGGTGTAACCTTAGGTTTAGCTCTGCTCGGCTTGGTTACTATGACAATTGATGGTCTTTTACTCTTAGCTTTCTTAGTGATCTCCTCAGATGCATTCACTTCCTCTTCTATAGACATATCCTCACCTTGTCCTATGGATAGGCCTAAAGGTGCATCCCCAAGTTCTTCATCACTACCTAAACAAACCATTTTCTTCAGATTTTTCACAATTTTCTTGCTTTTCCTCTCCATAGTTCTCTCTGTTAAACTTCTTGATATTTTTACTTTGGCTTCATCAAAATTTCCAAACCTTTCTACTGTAGTATCAATTGCCTCAGCTAGGAGTGTAATGATGTTAGCTGATGTTTCATCAATGTTAATTTCATATGGAAATGGTTCTAAGCATGTTACCCTGGGTGTCACAGCCTGGATATATGTGTTATCCATATCAACTAGAAAACAAATTTCTTCATAGTGCTTCTCCACTACTGATCTAGGAATCCTAGTTCTT
>MU226945.1:465584-496344 GCA_018584345.1 Thuja plicata
ACCACTCTGTTAAGAGATTTTCACCTGATACAATGATTAGAATGTCTCAAGTATTGATCCTTTGTTATGCACTCAGATGTTGATGACAGATCTCCTCTTTCCAGTACCTTCTATGATCTCACAATCTAATATAACTTTACTCTGCTGTTCACTGTGCTATCACTCTACTTGATCTCTGCTTCTTAACAAAATAACCCTCTATGCATTTCACTTCAAAAATGTAGTCACCACACACTTCGTCTGCTATCTTCTTACACACTCAAAATAGGGTTTAGAAGCAATCTTATATATCTGTTCAAGTCTGATAGCGAGATCTAGATCAATGATCAAGATCTAATACCTATACCTTAAAGGTATTACAATTAATGTTTACAATAGATCCTGCATAGGATAAAATAATTAAATGCATAACCAACTCCGTAGAAGAATATTAAATGCATACATAAGTCAGCCCAAAAAGCTTATACAAGTCAGCCTGAACACTTATCCTCAAAGTTTGAATCATTCCAGACATGTATACAAAAACTATTCTGCTCGGCACTTGTCATCTCTATCGCTCGACACTGAGTACCCTACTCGGCTCGGCATGATACTACTTGGCTCGGCAATATAACTAGGCAATCTGAATACTGCTCGGCAATGTTGCTCGGCCTTGCATAGTTTTAGCTTGGCCATAGTGATAGCCAACTAAAACTGCCTAAGTGAATGAGTAAGTGTTGGTCACTAATCATCAATAGAACTTAGAGATTAACACCTCTTTCCGTTCTGAATGCACCTCCATAAGAACCTCGAGCTTTGGAGAAATGGGGATGTCATGCTCTTCCAAACTTGCGTAATTTACCAAAATGGGTACTTTTTGACCTCCCACATCCTCTTCAATAGCCTCAGATATTTTAATTTTTTCCTTAATACGGTGGGCTTCCTTAGTTTTAACTTCTTCCTCATCAGAGGCACTCACCGAGAAAGAAAGAGAATCTTTTCTGTCATCATCAAACTGGGAGTGGGGAATGTAGTCGGTCTCATCATAACCATCTGCACTCCCAGCATCTGAGTATGTGTCCATTCCCTTATTTTTCTCAAACTTCAGCTTTTTAACAGTTGCTTCCACCTTATCATCTCCAACCCCATGTCATTTTCTAACCTTAGCAGAGCCCGAATCTTTCAGGGAAATAATAAGAGGATTGGAGGATGCAACTTTTTTAACATGTTCAACAATCAAGATAATCAAGCCCTCATACAAAATGGGCTTGTTATCCTTCTGCCTATGGTCAGTAATGCTATGATGGAGTGATTGCAACAAGTAGAAGGGGAAAGAAATTCTCACCTTATGATGAAAATGACCTAACAGCACAAAGTGATAAGAATGGGCCCTTTTATATCTTCCGTCCAAAGACACATACTCCATGATCATCGTAAGAACTTTGGCCCAGAAACCTTTAATGGAGCTAACATCATAACACCCACTAGAGTCTTTTACTAGGCTATCAGTTTTTGCTCTGTCCTTGGGGAAATGGTTAATGGCCTTCTAGGATATCTTTTTATCTCTGTAAAATTTTATGCCTTTAGTGTTTAAGCCTGTAACCTCCGCTATAAAATCTTTGGTGATCTTAACGGCCATGTGTCTGATCACCATAGTCCCTTCCTTCCAACTTTCCACAAAAGCATTCATGACAGCATATTTGGAGTCATGAAGGCGCTCCATATAGTTAGTAAGGCCTCCCTTTTTAAGTTTATCCCAAATGTCTATTTGGGTTTTCCATTTGTTACAATTTTTTGGCTCCTTTCTGTTTAACCCACCCCCCATGATACCTTGAAGATAGCTAACAATGGCAGAAGAGAAGCAGAGGTAGAGTAAAAATGATAAGCTCAAATTTTGAAAACCGCCAAAGAACGCGTGTCTACATTTAACCTTCTTGGGAAAGACAGACCTTTCCATAATCCTATTGCCATCAAATAATGAAAGTCGTAAATTCATGAGAGATTTTTTAGATTTTCCAAATGTAATCATTTTCTATGAGTCATATTATATGCCAACTTGGCCCTCACTTCAATCGTCAAATTAGTAACTCCATGGCAGGTCATGACACCCTCGACCTTAACTGCTATGTTAGCCAACTCATCCATTGTATAGTTTTCTTCCCTAAAGGTATGTAAAATGATTATATTGAAAAATGAATTAATGATTAAGGAAGCCTCATCAATAATCGCCTTGATAGACCATGATGTCTTAGTTGTCCCTTTAATGCAATTTAAGATATTCATTGAATCACCTTCAATCCAAACATTTGAGAGCATAGTTTTATTGATTAGCTTAAGAGTTTGTAGAAGGGCCATCGCTTCCACCATGTGGTTGAACTAGACACCAATAGGGAAGGCCATGGTCACAAGACAAATTTCCTTGTCATCACGAATAAGACCACCATAACCCGTAGGCCCTGCGTTTCCCTTCGCAGCACCATCAAAATTGGCTTTAATCCAGCCAATAGGAGGGGAAAGCCAAATGGCATTCTCCTGCCTAGAAGGAGACAGAGCCATTGTGCCATTCATAACTCTAGCATTGAGTTCCAGCACTTCACCACTAAACATATTACCATTCTCTCTGATGCTTCTTTTAATCTTTTCCACTATGACCACCAGAGGTAAAGCCTTATCACAAAATACTCTATCATTCCTTTCTCGCCAAAGTTTCTAGATGATGTGAGGAGCTATAATATTCAAAAGAGAGCTCGCAACAGGAACAAAAACATTCCTCCATTGCTTGAAAAAAATTTCTAGATTGTTCAGAAACATCCAATATATATTCCAGCTTTGCAGGGTAAGACACCATACATCTCTAGAAAATCCGCAATCAATAGCCAAGTGGAAAACCGATTCTGCCTCCTGTTTACATAGGAAACATCTATTCGACAGGACCATTCCTCTTTTTTGAAGGTTTTCAATGGTCAAGATCTTGTTCTGCAAAACCATCCAAAAAAAGATGTTAATTTTCAGAATGAGCCTTTCATCCCAAACCTGACTCCAGAAAGGAAGAGGGTCCAAGGTGTTAATCAAGATCTCAGAAGCCGAAGCCACAGAGTAGACACCCAAAGGAAGCTTTTCCCAAATCAGCATATCCTCCTCTGAATTTTCCACTTGCCAGACATTCAAATCCAACATGAGAGGTTTGAGTGAGAAATTAACTTTTGGAAGGTCAACCCAGTTCTGATTATGCTAGTAATCAGAAACATACAAACCCAATCTAAGTTTACAAAAATCAATAATAGGTTGAAAATAAGGAATGGGAATTAGAGGAAGATCTTTTTCCCAACAATCATCCCAAAGCATGATTCTTCTGCCATTGCCCAAAAGCCACTTGGCTCCCTTAAAAGTCGTATCCTTAGCTTGTTGGATACTATTCCAAATGAAAGAACCCTGCACCTTCACATTAGACTTCATAAAATTTGACATGTGAGGGAATGAGAAGAGATATTATTTTTTAATAATGTCATTCCATTCTTTATTTTCACCATATATACGCTAGATTTTCTTAGTCAGAAGAGCCTGGTTAATAACCTTTAGGGGCCTAATCCCTAGCCCTCCCCATTTCTTCGGGGTACAAATCTTTTCCCATGCCACCAAGGTGAGTCTCTTTTTTTCTTCCACTCTAGACCAAAGGAAATTTCTCTGAATAGATTCTATCACTTCGGCAATTTTTCCTGGGATCATGAATAAGCTAATTCTTCCCAAGTTGATATAGGCACTAATTCTAATAGGCACTAATTTTTCTTCCCAAGTTGATATAGGCACTAATTCTAATTTATAATTGGATATAGTCATTTGGATTATTTTTTTGAGTTGTTGAGATATTCTAGCATCCATTTATTTATACTTTCTTATAAACCATTCTTGTGAATCTTACAAAGCATTTAGTTTTTGTTGTTTTATGTGGTATTGATTACAATTTTATTTCTTTCAAATGCCTTGCCATAATTGAGAAAGGAGTTTGAAGGGTTTCTCATCTGCTATAAAAATCCTTAAGTCTTGAAGGATAAGTTTAAGGTATAGGGCTACCAGCCTTGGTTCTGTAGAGCCAGAATTGTAGAAGTTCCAACCATGCCTTGGTTGTGACTTGTTATATGGCCAAATTAATTGGGTATCCAAGCATTGGATTGACAAGTTCATATGAAAACCAATCTAATGATCTGACCATCAACACCATGTTTTTCAATTATTACAAGTTATTTCATTATTTCATGCTTGCCTTAAATTGAAAGAATGTATTAGCTAAAAAAGAGTCAGATATTATTCACATGGAAACTTATTCTTATCTTTCACAAATTATTATTCCTAATTTATGTTAGGGTTACAGATTATTGACACATGTTAATCTAATCTAATGTGAATATTTCATAAATTTGATAACTAACTCAAAACTAATTTTTCCAACAAAAAAGAATAGTGTCATAATAATTCATAGTTGTGATGAATAAAAATAGGATGGGGGGGATTATGGTGGGCATTCACTAGAATAGACAATCAAACTAGGAAGCTCATACCCATCTTTCATCACATTGGATAGAAGTTTGATCCACTAAGCTTGAGGAGGCCCAAGTGCTAAGAGGATTCATAGATTTGTTTTCCATGGATTTGAAAGGTGACTATGCAAACTAGAAATGAGAAATGAAAGAATGGAAGGAGAAAATGAAGTATTTAGGCTTGCATACAAATCTAAACTATAAATCAAATTTCACAAATAGATCCAAAAAACTAGAATGGTGGCTAACTTGTAACCTGAATTATAATCTAAAATAGAAGGTATGAGGCACCTTTGAGGGTCAGGGCTAAGTAGGAAGTACAAAGAGAGACTGATTTTCCTTTTACTAGCAGCTCCTGATGAAACTTCAATCAACTATAGCTCTTTATCAAACCTTTTTGTTTTTGTCTCTACACCTGTGCCACCTGTAACATGTGTACAAAAAATAGGAAATAGTTTGGGGAAAATGGGGTTGCCTTGGTCAAACCCCTATTTAGGAATTAACCTTTAAACCGAATTGAAATGATTAAAAAAACTATCTCAAAAACATGTAATCTCATATAATTTGATGATTACCATATCTAATATCATTTATATGCCCAATGTTACAATAGTAAAGAACAACCTGCCATTTCAATTTTCACACATTTTTCCTTAATTTAGTACACAAATATTAACATGAACAATTTGCATACTCTCTAATTTTCTAAACTAGTTCAATACTATTCACCTTAACATTTTAGTAAGAAATTGTATGACCTCCAAAGAGCATTCTATTGTTTGCAATATAGTGGATTGAAAATAGGTGTTGTTGTGCATATTCTAAAGGCTTAATTGTGTACTTGATTCATTTCTAATTAAAAATCAGCTTGCACTACTATCTTCAAACAACACTTTGTCAACAAGCCCAAACTTCTAATTGAAATGCGTGGCTAGCCCCATAATCATATATGGCAACACAAAAGGTGTGATTTATTGAAAGGACCATAAAACATTATTTCACCCAATCCAAGAAAATAATTTTCCTAGCAATAATAGACCTGGGCCAATTTCTAATTGTAATCCTTTGTTTATTGTGAAACTCTGATAAATCTAAGAATTTTCTTTTTTTTTAAACTCCAAATATTAATCACCTAGACAAGGAAGTCCCTTAGATGTCATGAACTCCTCCAAACAACAATAGACTCCACTAATAATGAAAGACCTTGTCAAATGCACAACATAGAGACTCCATTTTTGTAGAAATATAATGATAGTATTGACTCATCATGCAAAATAAAGAGTCATGTTTAGAAGAAAAGCCCATGGCTATGAAGGAAACTAATACCCAGGCTATATGTCACACAAAAATCTTCTCACACTAACAAAACTTAAGAATAAAAATTTGAAGCTACACTTAAGATGGTACAAAACAAAAACTACGATCTTTGTCATCTCTACAAGTCCATCATGCAAATTATGAAAGCATAGGCACCATTAACACAATGCATAAATTTACAGAATATATGGAAGCATGAAAAGGCACAACCTATTTATCAAATGGCTCAAACGTAAAATGGTCTCTTGGCATTGTCATTAATACAAGAGTTAGCATGACAAAGAGAAAAAAAAAAATTTCTAGACTCAATCAGACATGTATGAAAAATGTGGAATAAAAGACCACATGTGAACTATTCAACAGAATTCTCAAAGAGGTGTTAAGTCAAAGTTAAATTAATAAAAACCAAAATATTTGATAGAATCCTCATAGAGATGCCAAGTTAATAAAAACTAGATTAATTAACAAAATCCACGCAGATATGCATTCAATATGTGAAGTAATTATTCCAAGTAAAAATTATACTAATTAGGACGACAAAGGTCTATCCCACCTAGCGTGCTAAATATATTATGGAGGAAATGAATAACAAGATGAAAGATGTAGTTTATTCCAACATCGTAACAATGAATTTGTTCCTAATAAACACAGATACAAATAACATATCAACATAAAACAAAAATAAATGCATTTAATGAAATCCGACTTCATCACTTTCCTATCTACCAAGATCTTATTTTTAATAATATTTTCTCTTAGAGAACTATGCATAAGAAGCTATGGAGAATGGATTTATTGAAGAATGACTTAAAACTATCAGAAATCAAACAAGAAATCAAACAACAATATGAAGATATTTGATTGCTCTATAAATGAGAGGGTAAGAGGCTTAGAAATGAGAGGGAGAATATATTTATAGGCATCCTCATGGGTAACCATAATGTAGGGGAAAATGTGGGACAAAAGGATGAGATAGAGGTAATTTATTTATCCCACATTTGGTGACTGAATGCAATTGGTGGGCGTAAAGGGAATAAATCAGATAGTTTACGATATGGTAGGGATTTTGGATTAAAGACATAATGGAGGATAGATTTTTGTAGATTAGAAATTCATTAAGTAGATAAATTGAAAAATAAATTGATTTAATGAATTATATAAAAAAATTATTAATTTTAATTATAAAAATATAATAATAAATTAATTAAATAGATAAAAATATCTACTTAATTAATAGCAGAATGAGGATAAATTTACATGTCTACAATTATCATTGGTCATTCTTATAATTCACATAAATCTTAGAGAATTTTTCTACAATTAGGTATCGCAAACTCATTTCCCTCCTTCTGGGCAATTTCAAACGTTCTACAAAAATGATTTCATAGTGCATAGATGTCCCTCCATCACACTTGCAATTTGGTCTTCTAATAAAATCCACATTTTCTCTATGCTTGAAGATCGAGTGAAAAGTCCAAAAGCGTGGGCATATTACTAGTAATAATGGTGAAAGCAAATTATTTTGGATAGTTTCATGAAAATTAATTCTATTGAATTTAAAATCAATATAATTGTGGAGGATGTGAGGTAATGGAATTAATGTATATTTAGGTGTAAGATATGTGTTAATAGAAATTATATTTAAGTTATTATGTTAGACTATAATTTAATATGTACATAAAAAATATTAATCTAATATGTGTGTGTTTACAATTTTGAGATACAACCTTAAAATACATACAATATTTTTTACATAAATCTAGTGTTCATGAAACACATAGGCTCTTGGAACTTGTTATCTATTACCCTCATTATTTATAGTGGGGCCTAAGATTTCACTAATGACTCCCACATAAATGCATCATCATGAATATGAGTCTAGATAAAATGTATTTTTAGTTGAAAATTGGTACCCATTTTAAAGAATGATATCATTCAGTCTAAAGGTATAATGTTTAGGATTGGCAAAATGATAATTAAAGCTATAATAATATAATTAGAGTCTTACCAACACTTATTATTGCGACTCAAAAGTTATAGATTGAATTCCCTATCCTTTAATGGATAAGAATAGTAAGCCTCATATCTTAAAATTATGCTCTTAATTGTTAATTTAAAATATTTAAGCCAAATTTCTAATTTAAATTTGTAATGTGATGGGATGATAGGCTTCAAGCTTTAGACATTTTAACCTCATACTACTATAGGAGATTACCAGAGCATATTCAATTTTTTAAGGTATAGAGAAATAACAATTGGGTGTTATAACATATACTATAGTTTAGGAATAGATAAGGGCTCTTATTGAAACCATATTTTGGGAAGTTTCATTCAATGAGCACTACTATCTATAAATACTTGGCTAAGATCTATGTAAATTTACCTTAATCATAGAAGGATTATATGTAGGAAGATAATCTATGGAGAGATAAGTAAGAAGAGATATTTCCTAACTTTTCCAAATCAAAAAAAGAAAAGAGCCTTACAAAGGGGTTTTCTTGTTCCATTGTCAACAATGTAAATAAAACTATCGCAAGAAGCCAAGCCCTTTACTATGTTATGTCAAACTTTTGAAGCCAATAATGATTCAATCAACCAAGGCTTCTCTTTTTGGTCATAGTCTGATCTTATTTTTCACCTAAATATTTACACCAATCAACTTAGATTTTTTTTCTTCTGTAGTCTATGAGATGCTTGATTGTTAAATTCTGAAGTTGTTATTCCTTTAAAAAATATAATTTGTATTTTGCCTCAAAAAGATTTAAAGTTTAATTTCCTTGTCTTGTAAATTGATGATTCTTTCTTATGTTAATCAAACTATAAATGGGCAACCCTTTCATCAACCAATGTGTACACAATGACATAAGAACATGCAGACTTTGACAATAGAATTAACTAGGACAATATCTTACAAATATTGAGACTTTATCCAACTCTTAGAAGTGTAATACCATTTAGATTAATAGATATTTTTCATATGAAAGATGCTTACTATTTTCAATAAACTCCCTTGATCCACAAAGAACAATTATAGAACTTAATATAAGTGTTAGTCTAGTTGTGAAATAAGTAGGTAACACAAATAGCTTTAGGCATATAGGAAAAGAACTTAGTATGGTGGCACAAAAATGATTGAAGAACTATTATCACATCACTAAAGAATGTGTGAATGAATGTCATAACGATAAACGAATGCTCATAAGTTTTGTTGAAGTATAAGAAATGAGTACCTTAATTTAATTGGGTCATTGCAATAGTCAATGATTTGAACATCATCAATGAAAAAAATGTTAAAATTATACTTTTGGTGGATACAATTCTAGAAAGAACGGTAAGGGTAAGTAAAATACAATAAGAGGAAGGCAAAGAGTGATGCTGCTCTAGGTAATAAGAAGACCAAAGTAGAGCCTACACAAAAAATGTTGCATAAGGTGGATAAAGCCCGTGATAAGGTAAGAAAGATTGAGGAGGCAAGATGTTGAGTAGATGATTGGTTTTGAAGTAGAACCTCTACAAATGTCTCATCCACAACCCAACTAGAAGTAGTTATTCATGCTCACTCTTTATATACAGATCTTTTTGGAAGAACTAACTTCACTTCTTCACCATCTTTATGAAAGATGACTTTACCTATTTTTATATGGACACCACCTAAGACTCTACTTCGGTAGTTCCAAGTACTTTAGAAAGATTCAAAGAGATGACATTACTCTTAACCTTAACCTCAACTCTTATAATATGAAGGCACATAAGTTTTCAAATGTAAACAGTACAAACGTGTGACTGTAATAAATGTGCGTGACTTGACAAAATACACTAAGACGTTGGCCACTCAGACTTTTGACATATTCTATCAGTCAAATCTTGTGTGCCCGATAAAATACGAAATTGAATGATAATCAAAGAAATTTCAAATTGTAAGAATGATCTATATGTATAAAAAGTCTTCAATATATATATTTTTAATATAATTAGGAAACCGACAGGGGACGGAATGAGTTTACTTTTATTGAACATCTTCTTATAGTTTAGTCAAAAAAAAAGAGGGGTTTAATAAAGCCTGGTGTTATGGTTTGTAAATCTTTCCAATCAAAATAGAAAAAAAAACATGTATTACGTAAGAAAATCTTTTGGGACCATGGGATAGATTTTTATTGTTACAAATATTCTACGGTGGAAGATAACTAACGCATAAATTAAAGTAAGAAATGATTTGACAGCGAAAAGACGCCACTGACACACTTGCGATTTATTTTTTCATACTCTCAATCCGATCTTCTAAAGGGAGGTGGAAGACAAATCTTTTGTCCGCACTTAACATGATATTTTGAATGGTTTCATATTTATATTTTTTTTAAATTATCTTAAAAATATTCTAAGATAAAAATTTATGTAAAATATTTTCAGGTGAGAGGGATTTTTGTATTCTTGGGAGCCACCATTTATAAAATATGAGTCGATAAGTTTGACTCCAAAACTATACAATTGAATCTTGATAGTAATATCAGAAATAAAGAGATGTTCATTTATATAAGAGAAAGGAATAGGTATCGGAACCATTAGATGTACACTCGAACTTGGGGTTTCTCAAAATCCTACATGGAAATTTTAAATCACTCGCAATTTTTTACAGCAGCTTACTTGGCAAGTCCCCTACTTATAACTTAGGTTTTAGGGTCACATCATCAAATATGATGCCACATCAGCATGGTTTTTGTCAAGGTGTCCAAAACAGCCCAAAAAATAGTGAGACCAATGGTTGTGCAAAAGAGACACCCATACTTGAGCAGTTGATGTGGCATTACATGATTGATTGTCTTTTAGAATAAGGGACACATTTCATTTAATTATGGGTAGTCATAATCAGCAAAAACAATTTTAAAGTCACAACTATTGGGGCAATCTTGTGAAAAATATTTGACATTAAATCCACAACTGTGAATAGTATATCCATAACATTTGGCTTGAGAGGAATGAGAGGGTATTCATAAATAAGCCCTCCCCATGGGAACATGTTATTTACAGAATAAAAAAGTCAATTTCTGAGGTCATGATCCTATCATACAAAACATATTAACAAAAAAAAAGCTTTCACAAAATGGGACTTTTTCATCCATGATAACTTGCCCCTTCTCCAAATTCTCCCACCCCGCAGTTGCCAAACCCTGAAGCCAATTGTATCAAATCAACGATATGCTACTTGGATACCCTCCAGCCCCCCATCTAGTTCTATCAAATTGAATTATGATGGTGCCTCTAGGGGAAATCTAGGCATCTCTGGAGCTAGGATTGTTATTAGAGATTCACAAGGCAAAATCATGAGAGCAGTCTGTAAGAAATTACCTCTTGATTCTAACAATGTCGCGGAAATTGAAGCACTTTTCCTTGGTCTATCCATTTCTACCTCCATGGAAATCCCTCATATCATTGTTGAAGGAGATTATATGGTAATCTTTAATATAGTTTCTACTAGACAAACCTCATCTTGGAAGCTCAAGTATAGAATGTTAGATCTGATTCTCAACAAATTGTGGTCTCTTCAATTATTCGAAATCAAGCATTGTTTTAGGGAAGCTAACGTGTTGGTTGATTTCCACAAATAAAGCTATAAATGATCCTTATCCATGGCAAGAGGTTGATATAAACCACCTCTCACACTCTACCTACTTTTATTGTGACTAGTCCGCTATTATGGGGTTTTTATGTCTCAAATTCTACTGTGTATTTAAACAAGTATAGTGGTTGGCATCTTTGTACTCTCCTCGCACTTATGTGTACGACATTTACATACTTGCAATTTGAGGATGGCATAAGGATTACATTGATCGAAGCTACTCAAGCCTGTCATTTACATAGTAATTGTTTGCGGCTAATTAATTATACTCACTGCTCTGAATCCTCCTTATGATTGGAACATTAAATTAAAATTGATTCTTTGTTTTCAATCTTAGATGTCCCTTTTAAGATGGTTTGTTAATTTTGGAGGGCTTGTACTATTTGGGAGTGCTTTAATTGTGAAATCGTGCTTAGTTCCCATCCCAACAATGGGAAGAAAGGGACCTGCCCCATATGAAAAAGAAAAACTCAAAAAGTTGTTCATCATTAACTGTCCTCACATTGATGTTGCACTTCGTACTCTCTTCGGTGTTGATTGGTTGAAGGATAATTAAGATGCTTTGCCTTCACAGGTTCTTTCAAGATTATCAATAGTTTTAATGGATATTTCTCAAGATCCTAATTTTGTTATTAATTTTTCTAAAAAGAATATTGGTTGAACATGCATATGATGAAGACCTATTATTCAGACTTTTACATTCATATGATATCCATCGAGACTCTTTTCCTATAGAAGGCTTGTATTTTTTAGAAAATACTTGTTATAAAGATCTCTTTTCGGTCATTTGTAATGCACTGCAGGATGGTGGACTTGCTTATTTAGTGTAGGAGTATGCCCGGTGGATTGGTACAGTTGACCCCTTTGTCTCTGAACCTTTATTGTCAGATTGCTTGGTTATCTGTACTATCATTGTGCATCGGGATGGATGTATTGGAGATGACATTCTCCTAATGCATCCCTTACGCATTGCAGAGCCAGCACCTAAGGACTAATTACCTTTTTCTAATGTAAACACTAGATTGCATGGACGAGGCTGCAGAGTCAGCTTCTTCTTAAACCTATGTCATATTTTATAAAAAAAGGTTTGTCCCCTCATTTTTCTAATGCCTCAATGTATTATTCTTCAAAATAATTAAGAGCTTCTTCATAAGAAAAATAACTACAAACTGGTCCCCACCTTCTATAAACAAGTGTATATTTTGTTGTGGCTTCTCAACACTCACTTTCTTACTCTTCCTCCGAGCTACAATGTAAAAAATTCAAAAAAAGTGTTAAACAAATTCTTCTTTTGTTGAAATCATCAAGTTCTTAGTCATTCCACTATTGAATGTCAAGTCCTAGAAGGTAAAATACAAGAAATAATTAAATCTATTATCATTTATATGACAACTAACAATTATTTTCATCTTTGCCCTATCTCTTCTAAATAATATTTCTTGTTATTACATTTCTCCTTAATATATGAAATTTGTGACCCTATATGGGGACTCATTAGATTTCATAGTGGTACAATTATACATGCAACAATTGCTTTTCTATGCTAACAATAAAATATTTTTTAATATATTTATCCTTACCTACACACTAGAGGTATAGACTCTCTTAAATATTGGCACAAGACAGATGCAAATATTTTAAGGAGAACATATGGCCTCCTAAACCTTAGTATCATTGATCAAGTCCCTTTATAGTGTTGTATTTCAAAACACCCCTTAAGACATGCTTACCAATTTTGTAATTTTTGACTAATTAGTTATTTATTTTTCCTCTTTTCTTGTGGGAAGACGCACTCTTTTTGTCATTTTTCGTCTAGTAACATGCACTCTCTCTTGCATCTATTCTTGCGAGAACATGCACACTCTTAATATATGGATTGCATAGTATAATGTGGCTCAGTAATTATGATGTTTCCAATTTATACTACTTGAGGTATTGATGTCCGAGGAACTAGTGTGATATCTTTTTATACCACATCGATCACCCATCATAGAACAATATTTTGGCTAGTACGATCCATTTTATATAAAGGCCCATGACATAACATAACTTGCTAAATGATGGAACAAGTACCCTCCTGTCATCTTAATGTTGAATGCTCGAGCATCTCTTTCTAAAAGTGCACAATTTGTGAATTGCAATAAGATTTGAAAAATGTGACTAGTGGTTGGCGCAATCTTTACATCCAGGTCCCTTCATCTAATTGATTTTGAGTCTTTTTTTCTTTAGTATTAACATTATTATCTTTTTATATCTTATATTTATTACTTAGAGTGTTTTTACATATATTAATAATATCCTAAGATTGATGACTTGCATATTCCTCAAATTCATATCATCCTATTCTTGATATATACTACTCTTAATTGTTGTTTATCTTTCTCTCTACTTTATAATGAGATCACACTCTTATGAAAGTGAAGGCTAAATGAAATGTTGCAAATTATATATCTTAACAGTTTTATGTCTTTTCTTCGAACCTACTTTAGTGTTCTTTATCCTAGATTATTCTAAGCCTATTTATAACTCATTTTACCCTATAGTCTAATGTGTAATCCCACAACTTAAGCATCATCAAATATAAATTATGAGAATATGTTCTAGGTTTTGGACCTTAACACTTTGGTTACCCATTTTTGGTCCATTTTTTAGGTTAATTGAATGCAAGTACCCAAGCCCCTCCAAAAGGGGTCTAAACTCAAATATTTGTGAGTTTCATCTTTCACCATTTTGGTGTGTTAGCACGAAGGCATGCAACCCTTTATTACTGACATGTAGTATAGAATAACCTCGTCAGGTCTGAACCTTTTTTACATTGGCTCTTTAATAAAGAATGTCTTCCATCACGCTAAGGGATCTCCCACTAAAATGGAACGTTGTCAATATGTATACCCCCAATACAAGAGTTGCAAGAAAAAATTTATGGAAAAAAATTTGTGCTCTCTTGATTAATTACCATCAAGATTGAAATTAGATGTTTTGGGTATTTCAACTCCCAATTATATACGTTAGAGAAGCCAAGTGACCAAGTGAGGACTATTGAGATAGTATGATAGATTTTTCTTGTTTCTTAATAAGAACTAGCCAATTCTATGTTGATCGTAATAGTTTCCTTCTTAATTATTATAAAAAAAAATGGAGCTGATCTTATTCAAGTTGGGTTAGACAATTTTCACAACTTCCAATGAATTCCTACACTCAATGCTTTTAGTAAATTTTTTAAATTTTTAATTTTAATTTCACTTTTTTTTGCCTTCTCTCAAAGACTTGTCATAACTATTGACTAAGAAAGAATTTAAGTTTAAAACTCTAACCAGACATTCATGAGGGTGAGGTGATCACAAAGCAGAAGGATTTATTTATAACGGGTATTTTTGGATGAAATTTTAATGATTTTTGGATACTTTTCGTTGAAAATATAAGCATTAAAATTTCATAAACTATAAAGTGGTTTGTCACAAAAAAATGGTCACATGGCTTAAGAGCAATACCAAGGACATTCTCTCAAAGTGGTCACCTCAATATTTTAATCATTTTCACTTCTTGACCAATATGCGACAGAACTATACATGAAAGGACTTTGAGATGATGGTCTTGAATTGAAAGCACATAAGTACATATTCTAAAATATTTTGACAAGTACACATTTTAGATAATCCCAATTTTTTTTATTAAGGGTAAAAAAAGTTTTGATGGGGCCCTAGAAAACTCATTGCAAAAGGATTTGGCAAGATCTGTAACCCAAAAACAACTTGCTGGAAAGAATAGATCACAAACAACCAAAATTTGCTCCATCAACTAACAATCATTAGCCTAAAATATAGAAACAAAAATTACTTCAGCCGCAAATGAACTTACAAATAGATTTTAAAAGGGATCTGGAACCTACCAAAAACTAACATCTTCTTAAGATACAACATTACAGAAGAGGAGCTAATCCATGACAAATGAACAAAAACATAAAAGGGTAATTGAAAACAAAGTACAAGATCCCCATAACCACAAACCTTTGGGTTTTGAATAAAACTCCCAAAACCCCTTGAACAAAGACCTAGCTTCAAGAGATCAAGGAGTAAAGAACCAGCTGATATGACGTTTTTAAAGGCTAAACCCAAATCTCCAATTTGGATTTTAAGGTGGCTCCCAAAACCACAACTAAGCACATCCATCGCCAAAATAATAATCCTTTACACTCTTGTTGGACTAAAGAAGAGCTCCCAAACAAAGAGGAGAGAGGGATTTTCAAGGCTCCCCAAACCTTAAAGATGGATTTTAAAATGGAATCCACAACCATCTTGCACCAACCTAGAAAAATCAACCACCAACAAAATTGGTCCTCAATTGCGAAACTCCTCTCCACCTCCATAGGAAAGGATCCCACCTCCATATGAAAAAAAGAAGAGAGGTTAGCCACAAGGGTAAGAGTGAGACAAAAAAAATTTATCCCTACATCCTGATAGCTAGAGTAGTAAGAAGCCCACATAAATCTGCAATCATCTAGAAACCTCCAAGAAATCTCCACCTTAATAGAAGATATCACCACCTTAATAAGGACCAAGGAAGAGGTCAAGAGGAGAAACATGTCTCACCACCACCGCGCAGATAAACCTAGGAACTCCACCTCAATAGGAGAAAGCTTTACCTCCATAGAAGCCAAACAAGGGAAAATACTACCAAAAGAAGAAGCCAAGTAATAACAAGAAAGAAAAGGAAACCAGGCTCCAAAAAGGGTGGACAAACACCTACGAAAATAACCCTTAACCCAAAAACACCATAGAACAAGGGGAGGCCCTTGAAAACTTCTAGCACCCCCCAACCCAGCAAAAAGAAAAAGAAACCACATAAAAAGAAAAGGAATAACACCAACATCTGAACACAACCAAACACACAAAAATCACAGACCCAAAAAGGAGGAAAAAAAAAAACAACTCACAATAGCCACAAAGACACCCAGTAACACAAGGGAAATTATAATAGAGGCACCAAAAGCCAAGAAGGACATACACCCCAAGACAAGAAAAAAAGAGAGCCCAAGAAGGCCACCACTAGTCACCATAGAAAAACTAAAAAAATAGAGCAAAGCCACCGAGGAAAAAACAAGAAAAGAAAAAAAGAAACCCCAAAGACAACCACAAGAACCAAGAAAATAAGGGAAGAACAAAGAGGACGGAAAAACTAAATAATAAGCCTCCGACCAGAGAGCAATGGCTCCCTAAAAACGCTGGCAGAGAAGAAGGGAAAAAAAGCCCCAAACACGGCAGTAGACAAAAAATAACCCAACCCCTCAAAAGAGCACCACTAGAGACCATAAACAAACAGGTTGTGACCCCCACAAAGAGGATTTAAGCCCAATGTTGGATTTAATACAAAAGCTCAAAAATTGGGTGTTTGAAAATCGAGGAAACATTATGTTATGCCAAAATTTAGAAACCAATAATAATTCAATCAACCAAGGCTTCTCTTCTTTTCATAATCTAATTTTATATTTCACCTACATATTTAAACCAATCAACCCAAATTGTTTGGCTTCTATAGCCCATGAGATGTTTGATTGTTAAATTGTAAAGTTGTTATTCCTTTAAAAAGAATGATTTTTGTTTTTCCTCAGAAGAGATTGAAAGTTTAATTACCTTGTCTTAGATACTAATGAGTCTTTCTTGTGTTAATCTAACCATAAATGGGCTTCCCTTTCATCGACCAATGTGTACACATTGACATAAGAACATAGAGACTTGAACAAGACAATTAACTAGGACACTATCTTACAACAATCAAGACATTATCCAGCTCTTAAAACTGAAATGTCATTTATATTAATAGATTTTTTTTGCATATAAAATATGCTTACTATTTTGAATACAATTCCTCTTAATCCAAAAAGACCAATTATAGAACATCATATAAGAGTTAATCCAATTTTGAAATAAGTAGATAAGGAAAATAGCTTGAGGCATATAAGAAAGGAACCTAGTATAATAGCACAAAAATAATAAGAGAACTATTATCATGTCACTAAAGAATGTGTGAATGAATGTGATAACGATAAAAGGATACTCAAAAGTTTAGCAGAGGTATAAGAAAAGAGCACCTTAATTTCAATTGCATCATTGCAAAATCTAATTATTTAAAAATCATCAATAAAAATGTTAAAATTATTCTTTAAGGTGGATACAATTCTAGAACGAACAGAAGGGGAAAGGGAAAGAAAATAAGAGGAAGACAAAGAGTGATGCTCCCTTGGTTTATAAGACAAAGTAGGGCCCTTATGTAAAATATTGCATAAAGTGGATAAAGCCTTTGATAAGTTAAGAAATATTGAAGAGGCAAGATCTTAGGTTGATGATTGGTTTTGGGGTAGAACTTCTACAACTATCTCATCCAACCCAACTAGAAATAGTTGTTCATGCTCACTCTTTATATATATAGATCATCTTGGTAGAAATAATTTCACTTCTACACCATCTCCATAAAGAATGACACCTCCTCCCATAAGAACATCATCTAAGACTCCTACTTCCATAGTTCCAAGTACTTTAGAGATTCAAAAGGATGACATAAATCAAGGTGAAACTACTAAAATTCCATAAAAATCAAAAGAACAAAAAAGAGTGAAATGTATAAAAGCATACAATAACTACATATTAAATTGAAATATAGATTATAAACTATTGTTAGATTAGTATTTTATAATATTTCTTATATCATGAAGGAAGAAAGAAAGAAAGAATTTAAAAGCATCCAATAATTATAAATTTAAATGGAGAGAGGATTGTAAATTGCTCGTGCACAATTATTCTATAGCATCCCCGCCATTTTTTCGTCTTTATAATGTATAACAAGTAAAAGGAAAAGAAATGCTTTAAATTATACAATAATAGATTTAAGAGAAGAGTTACCGCTAGAGGTATTGCTATCTCTGTCTTCTACGTGATCTATCCGCACTTGTATAGACCTTGGAATTTGTGTCAATGAAACCTCTAGCTTCCCTTCCAATATCTTCACCACTTCACTCATGCTTGGCCTCTCATTCTCATCATCATGAATGCACAGACACCCAACCACAACGGCTCTTCTCACCTCTTCGACATCCATCTCACTTGCTATCCTTGCGTCCACAATGCCTATTATGTTTCCACCTTGAACTTGAGATGAAGCCCAGGTAGGAAAGTACAACCTGCTTCTCTCCTCCACCGTTAAATCCAGATTTCTACGACCCGATATAATTTCTAACAATGTCATGCCAAAACTGTATACATCCACCTTTGGAGTGATAGGAAGGCCAGAGATCCACTCGGGGGCCAAGTATCCTGGAGTTCCTCTTGTGGTTGTCAATACACGGCTGAAATCTCTGCCCACCAGCTTTGCCAACCCAAAATCAGCAACCTTTGGGTTGAAGTCGCCATCCAGAAGAATATTTTCAGGCTTAATATCGCAGTGAATGATCTGATCCCTACATTCCTCATGGAGATAAACTAATCCTCGAGCAGTGCCCAGTGCGATCTGAAATCGGGTCTTCCAATCTAACACCTTATCTGCTTCATCCCCTTCACAGAACAGGGAGGAGTTTAGAGAGCCGTTGGGCATGTAGGCATACACCAGTAGCCTTTGAGAGCCTTCTACACAGAATCCAAATAGCCTTACCAAATTCACATGCTGTAGATTACCGATGGTGTTTATTTCTGCACGAAATTGCTTCTCTGCCCTTCCTGGACCCTCTAATCTCTTAACCGCCACAAGCGTGCTGTCTGGCAGAGTTCCTTTGAATACCGAACCAAATGCTCCTCTTCCCACCTTATGCTTGAAATTTCCTGTTGCGATTCGCAACTCTTTGTAACTGAACATTTTGAGCATGATTGGCACGTCCTCTTCTACTCTTTGCTTCTGCAGTCTTCGCCTTTTCCAAAGAATAAGTGTGACGAAGAGGAGAGCCGCGGCCGAAGGAAGCGAAATAAAAAGTATCGGTGCTTTTCTGCTTCTCTTTGATATCGAGATCGGCAAGTCCGAAGCAGCCAGCCTGATGAAGATGGATTGACTGTCTGGTGAAACGCTCATTTTGAATAAATCGCCAAACCAGAGTCTACAGACAGGTGGATCATAAATTACGAATGCAAAGGCTGTGCAGGAGCAATTGTTGAGACAAGCAGTCCTGCAGCCTTCCATTCTTGGCTTGTTCTTGTATGAGACAGCTCGTTCTTCGGGTAAGGATCGATTCTTGGATTCCAAGAAGCCGTCGGTAGTTCCTGCTGTGGCAGAGCACTGCAGGGGTTTTCGCCGACTACACCCACTTGACCACCAACCTTGAGAATCATTCTTGGCCGTGAAACCCTCAATACAACTGCACACGTCATTCGCATTACACAGTCCATATGCCCCGCAGATATCATACCGATTGCATTGACCTCCGTATGTCGACCATGCCTCACTCCAGGTACCATCATTCACCCCGAAGTAAACTTTTAATTGGCCGTTCTCTTCCACCAGCTCCCGCCCCCTCATGATGTTTCTCCACGGGCTTAATACAATCTGAAAGTAGAATCTTGAAGGAGAAACCTTCACACAAGAAAAGTTGTATCCAGTAGTATAATAAATCCCCTCCGGAACCTTGGTAAAAGAATTGCCGGTCCACTCGCCACTGGACCAATATGGAACACTGTTGTTATAGGTCATCACCAACTGCGCCATTCCTTGAGATATTTCAGGTCCTAGGGAGAAGAGCCCACTTGCAGGATCAGAAGAACTCTTCCACGAAGTTAGCTTCATGCCGGTCCAAAATTTCATTCCAGGCAACCAAGTATCTCCCGGATGAGCGAAACTCTCCCAAACTATCTCAGGATTGTTTTGGCCGTCACCCAGCATGATGAAATTACCAGATTCCGTTATCACTGCCCGCGTTCCATTCCAGCCAATGTCAGGTGACCAAACAGACCGACCCTCTCTATCAAACAATGTGAGATGACCGTCACTTGAAAAGTTCAGAACGCCGGGCATGCCTTGGACAGGATTATCTCTGTTAGCCACCCAAACTATGCCCCTTGGAGAGCTTCGTGCGTACCAGATGCCAACATACCAATTATTCGTTCCATTCGGACTGAAAAAACCCAATTCAAAAGTGCCATTATTTGATATTATGGATTCATTTCCAGCGAGCGAATCACCCAGCAGAAGCGTATCTAGTGCAAATGAAGTGCAATTATTCAGTGCAATAATCATGGCGGTTGCTAGGACCAAATACTTCATCGCCATTTCGATAACCATAGCAATTATTCAGAGCTTAAGCTATTTACATGGTTGACTCAATCTCCTATTATTGTGTGGGGGTGCACGTCTCCACTGCCATTCCATCAGATCTATAATTTTGTCTGATATCAATGGATATAATCATAGCAAATAATAAGGCAAAGAAGCTGTCAAATGCGAATACAACAAACGGTTGATTATAAACAAGTCAAATCTTTTGTGCGTGGCCCCTCAGACATTAAAGACGACTGTAAATATGTTGGCCCCTCAGATATTTAAAGATATTGCACGACTATCAATCAAACCTTCTGTGAATACGAAATTGAATGTTTACCGAAAAAGTAATATATATTTAAAGATATTGTACGCCTGTCATATATATTCAAAGATATTGTACGCCTATCAATCAAAGCTTTTGTCAATAAGAAATTGAATGCATACTTAGAAAGTCATATATGTTTGCTGAAGACAACAATTTAATAATGATTTATGTAGGAAAAGTCTTGTTTGTTTTTTTATTTACAATATAAGTAGGAAAACAACAGCGCACAGACATCACTCTCGTTCATAATTACAATTTGGTCAACTAAATAATAATCTACGTTTCCTATACTTTTGGGATTAGTTTGGATGCTGGAATACCAAATACTGGATATGGTCAATTTTGGAAGATACATATCCTAGATATTATTTCCGGAATATGGGCTGGACCCGGTTGGTTCACTCGAAAGATGATCGAGATGATGCATAGAAAAAATTAATTGTTTATTTTTTAAATTTTTTTGAATAAGGTGTGTATGTGTGTATATATACACATATCCACACACATGTTTATATATGCACATATGTGTATATATACATGTGTTTATAAATACACACATGTGTGTATATACACACATACACACGTGTGTCTACACACACATACACACATATAGACACATTTGTGTATATATATATTTACAGATATAGATATATACACATATACACACATTTGTGTATATATACATATTTACACACACACACACACACACACACACATATATATATATATATATATATTTGTGTACACATACACACACATTTACGCATTTATCATGTCACGGATCTGACGAGATATTAAATTTACTTTTGTAAAAATTGGAATTGGAATTGAAATTCTAATTCCACCTAATTAGGTGGAAGATTGATATGCCCATTTTGGGGCAAAATCATAATTTCGTAATTCCAATTTCATTTTTATTCATGGACCCAAACATGGAATTTGGCATTATCTAGAATTAGATAATGCCAATTCCAGTCTAATTCCAGCCCCTAAACGGGAAGACTAGTAATTAATGTGAAGGCAATCTCTTCTCAATGGTTTTGTCAAAATGATTTGATTTATTTTTAAATCAAGTCAAGAAAGACGGACATATTACTAGTAATCAAGGCAATCTCTTATCTCTTTTGAGTAGTTTGATGAAAATCAAAATTTTCTCTCTATTGTATTATAGCTCTATCTCTCTACTTTTCTTTATATCTCTCACTCCTACTTACCTCTATCTACTTACTTTTCTATTTCTATTCATATCTCTCTATCTCTTACCATGTCCTTCTACATCTCGCTATATTTAGCGCGCTATCTATATATCTAGATATGTGCACCAAGATGGTTAATCAAAAAGTTGTCCCTCACCTAGAAAACTTATAAATGATTTAGTAATGCATTCGAGTTATTTAAAAATTCAAATAACTTGAACATGTTACAACTCAAAAAAATTGATCCTTAACACGTATGGGGTTTTAAACTAAAAACCCCAATCATGTTGAACTTATATAAAACTATGATTAGATTTTTAAATTAAAAGAACCCAATCATACATTCTACCTACTATCAACAAAATCAACATGCCACGATGTCAAAGATGTATGTCTACATTTTTAACATATTTTAATTATTTTTTATTAAAATTTAACTTTTTAATTATCATTTTTTATTTATTTTTATTTTGTTACAAAATTGATATCAAATGCTCCAAACCCTAGGCCTAAAGAAAATTTACCTCCTAAAAGCATGGAAGAAGCCACCAAAGACATCCCTCAAATGGGTGACCCTTTGGCCCCTTGAAGAAACCCCCAAAATACTCACAAAATGAGTTATCATCTCATTTAGCACAAAATATAGCCACTATCTCTCAACTAGCTACTAGATTGAAGACTTTCCAACATGCCTATCATACATCCCTTGTCATAGCCTTGGAAATAATGGTGACAAATCTTGGCGAAGTCACCATACAAATATCTACTTGGAAAACTTATTAAAACTACTGGCGTGATTATAATTCACATGGTAAGTGAAGTGTGATGAAATGAAAGCGAAATAAATATGAAAACCAATTTTATGTGCTCTTTACACTAATCCCAAAACCAATGAGCATCTTCCTATTAATTCAAAGAGATTTCTAATATATTGGTATAATTACAAGGGCATCAAAACTATTTTTTGGGATAGATGGTGGGCGGCCTTCAACCAAGCCCAACCTCCTTATAATAATTGTTAGGTACCTTTATATTTTTTGAGAAAACTATAGTGCAAGGTTTTCCTCAATCAAACTACTAATTACTTTTATAGAAGGGAGTTCTAGGTAGACGTGGAGGGTCTGCCCAGGAAAGATTAGAAGCTTGATAAGTACAAATTGTCCAAATCAAGCACCACTAATAGTGAAATCCATTGTTCATGTCATGGTCCTTGTAACCTTGAAAAAATCTATGGAGGTACATGATGAACTATAACTGATTGAATGTTTGAAGATGACAAAGTTGATGATCACCGAGATGCAGAAACTTAATGCAAGACATTAAATCAGTTAATGCATTGTATTGTCATTGATGTAAACTTGATATGATATGATTTCTCATACACATATTGTCAAAACACTAAAAATATGAAGAGACATTATTTTTCATCGGTAATCATGTACACCGAGTGACAGTAAACCCTGAGGGACAGTGAACCCCAAGCACAGAAGTTCACAGTGTTACCCGACGGATAGTGTTACCCGAGAAAGTGATACATGAGCAAGCATTACCGAGCTAACTGGAGTTGTCACCAAACATAACTGAAGTTGATGCCCGAGCTATCTGCAGTAGTCACCGAGCACAACTGAAGTGTTGACCGACGAGAACTCAAGTTAGGAAAACGAAAAAACAACTTAGCTAACATGAGCTAAAGATAGAGTTAACTATTTGATTACTTTGTTTTCATCGATCAGTTAAAAGCTAAAGATAAGAAGGAGATTTAAAGCATGTTTTATTCAAGAAAAAAGGAGAGTTTAAGGATTAAAACTAAAGCAAGCATGGAAAGCTTTATGGATCAAGAAGTGATCAACGAAGAAAAAAAGAAGGAAAAGAAACGGTGAAATCATGTCTATCTAAAGAGACAAGTAATTCATAATAAATGGGGGAAGAAAAAGAGAGGAATGCTGAAGAGAATTTTGGTGAAGATAAGAAGTCTTCATACAGACCTGATCATACAAGCTGAAGAAAAAAGCTAAAGTTTTCATTTGACACTGAGCAACAGAGAAGCAACAACAGTCACCGAGAAGAAAGAAGTGGAGCAAAGGAAAAAAGGAGAAACATTGATCAGAGAGGTACTATGAGCTTAAAATAGATCTGAACATCTGCAAGATTAAGTTGTATTTATGAATAGATCATATACTATTTTAGTTTAACTATTGATTCAGAAAATCTCTTGACAGAGTAGGATTTAATCATCCTTTATATATAGAGATACATCCCAAGGAGTATCAAAAGTTTTTCATGTTGACAATATAGTGAATGCTAGGTCAAGTGATAAACTGTTAGTGATAAATCCTCTAACAAGGCCGCACTTAACAGTGTGTTTGTAACCTTTAATAGGGTTGGTTCTTCACCGAGCTCACTTCAGAAGAGTAAAAATTTTGGGTTACCGGTCCCAAGTGGTTTTTCCCCTAACAGGGTTTCCATGTTAAAAATTCATGTGTCAAATATGTATGTGGTTCATTGCTTTAATGTTTTGCTTTACACATAACTAAAATAGGATTGATCGGTAAACACTAAGTTATTAACTCTATTTCGGTAAAGGTTAAGAAAAGATAGACTGTTATTCGGTAAAGCTTAAGGAAAGGATAAAAAATATAAACACCGAGCAGTATATACATGTTAGATTTGATGAGCCTCTCAAAAGGCCATCTTTTCCATGTGTTTACTTTCCTTTTTCAACATTTTATTTTCAAAGCAGAGACTTTAAACTTATGGTTTTTATATATTTTATATGTAAGGACATAAGTAGGTAAAATGGATGGTAAAAACATAATGTATTTTGCTTGGAATTGATGGATAGAAGTTGCAGGATATAAGTGATTGCATGTTGAATAGATAGTCATTTTCCCTATGCTATGTTTATGGGTAGTCTCCTTCCTGTAGCCGAATTCTATGCAAGAATATTGAATGAAATCTCACACTTCTTTCTTAGTATTAAATGATAAAATATATTTATGTGTCGAAAGTTATGTATGCTAACCATTTTGTAGGAGTCAAGTCATTGCACATTCAAGAATTCCAGCATAGCATTGAAAGGGTCAACAACAGTCGTTACCTTCAGAAGCGCCAGCATAAAGCAAGGAATTAAGTAAAGCGGTTGAAGATGGGCATGTCACAGAACTCTCGCGGAGGAACGAGTCAGTTCAGTTCCTGAGTAGACACCGCACGTAGATCTAGAACCACTGCATGCTATATTCTAGGAAGAACTTGAAGACCTACTATTTACTGTTCGAGAATTCTATTATGAGCATGATGTATCCATTAGTGATCCTCATTAATGGAGTGATCCTAGATTTAGGTAGTAGTGTAGTTCCTCCTTAAATAAGTGGAATTTTTTAGTTCCACGAGGAGATTTAGTTGATATAATTTCTGGAATAGAATTTGGCATTGTAGCACTGTTTATTTTCCAAGTACATTTCCTCCATGAATGAATAGAGTGCATAATTTGAGTTTCAGTCTCTTATCTTGATTGCATTTCTATTCACTCATCCAAGGGGGCCCACTTGGTGAGTGAATCATTTTATTAGATTATAAGTTATTTCCTTGCTCATTAAGAAGTAAATAGAACTCTGTTGTTCCTGCAGCCACTAGTAACAGAACTGGTGCACTGTTCCTGCAGCATAGGCGAGCAGAGTAACCCCTACTCGTGATTACTATTTTATTAGCATAATTGCATTCAATTGAGATAGTATAGATTCCTGAAGCATAATGTATTTTGATTCCATAGGTTTAGCCATGAGAATCAAGGATGTTTGAAGCATATACTTTGAAAACACCATTCCAAGTTTACGTCCCTAGTCGATAATTAAATGAGACTAAATAATCTACTTAGCAGCCATTTAGGGTGTCCAATCCTGAAGTAGCAGTCCAATGCTATGTGTTTCTGAGATGATTGTTTAGCCAAGCATTTTTGGCGTTGCTATCAGGGATGGTGTTAGTTCAAGCCTACTTTGGTGTTCATGATTCTAGTTTTTATAATCTAGGATTTAATTTCAAGCAAGCATTTTATGCATAGAAGAAGAGATCCTCGTTGAAGATTCCTTCCTCGTCAATACCAGGCTGAACCATTTGATCTTTTTAACCCCGAGCCTGAAGAACCCCAAGTAGATAGTGAAGAAGAAGACCTATTTGAAAATCCATTTGCAGATGCCCAAGGAGAAATTTGATCACCTTCATCCTCCGAAGAGTCGCTACATTTAGAAGTCCTTTTTGATGAGCCTAAGTATTATGACAACCCATTAGCTCTTATTATATACTAGCCACCACCACAGCAGCAACTAAGTCCCCGTCCAAGGATGGATCAGCCTACCTTTCCCTTCCCAATTCCTCCTCAACAAGGTAACCAAAACCTGAAGAACATTCCAGCTGCTGCACTACCAAAATTATATAGACTTATCACTGAAAATCCTGAGACCTTCCTCTTCGAGTTTGATATCCTCTGCAGGAGCTATGACTACACAACTGATACCAATAAGCTGAAGTTGTTTCTGTCAACTCTTAAAGAGCCCGCTCTAAGGTGGTTCATGAGCCTCGAAGCTAATGTTGTAGCAAATTGGAATGCCATGAGTAACATGTTTCTTGAAAAATACAAATAATACTGTAGAGGATGGGATTTAAAAGGAGATGGCATCTTCAAGATGTCACAGAAAGAGGATGAAACCTTGGAAGACTATGTGTCCAGGTTTATGTTTAACTTGCAACGCAATGCTCAACACCAGTTGAATGAGGAATCACAGAAACATCTATTCCTTAAAGGTTTCAATGAAGGAAGCATAGAAGCCTTGGACCTTATGGCTGGTGGTGACATCACCCAGAAAAATTGGGAAGAGATCAAGACCATATGTATGAATTACTCAAGGGCTACAGTAAAAAAAGGAGGAAGATTAAGGGACCTGCCTCAAAAGAAAAATGGCTCTGGAGTGTCTAAGATAGAACTGTCCAACCTCCTATCTGACTTCAACCAAGACATTATCAATGACATGGCCACTCAACTGGACACCATGCAAGCCCAAAGGAAGAAAGAGGATGCAGAAGCTATGTTGGCTGAATTCTACTCCCACTGCAGGGAGAAGAAAAGAAATTGTAAATGCAAAATAGTTCCATCTGTGGACACTACCTCAATGCCCACCGAGTTCAAAGCAATAGATGAGGAGAATGGAGAAGAATTTTACGTGGCTCAAAGGTGACCATGGGCTCAGAGCCAAGGTATGCCTCAAGACCCCTTAAATAATTTTGGTTATAATAATAATAATAGTAATCAGTGGTAGAATCAAAACCCCCACAATTTTTCCCCTCAAGGACAGAATTGGAATAATAACTGGCCTAACCAGTAGCCACAGAATAACCATAACTTTTAGTAGCCATAGTATAACCAAAACTTTCAACCTCAGTTTAATCCATATCAACAATAGTTTAAACCATATCAATAGCAATTTAATCCATACCAGCAGCCGCAGCAGAATAACCAATGGCAACCACATGGTTACTAGCAACAGCAACCTCAAAGGGGACCCAATCAGCCTAACCAGTAGCAAGCTATTATGCCTCCACCTTAGCAACAAGCTATTATGCCTCCACCTCCTGTAGCCAATAATAGTCCTCAAAAAACACAATTGCTTGCACAACCTAATCCAAATCCAAATAACAAGTGGTAAGCCTATTCACTGCAAGTGAATGACATCTACCTAAGATCATGGACCACATTTCTTGCACCAAGAGCACCCATAATAACTAATGTTTCTGATACTGAGGAAGCTTCTCACAATCAAAATATTGTTGTCCCACCTATTGCACCACCTATTCCAGTTGAGAAAATCCCACTTTTTTCGTAGAGATGGGCCCAAAATTCAGTATCCCCTAAAGAGAATACTATTGCAAATGACCTGATTGACCAACTGAAGCAAATGACTGTCCAAATACCATTATTAGATGCCCTCAAGGAAATTCCAATCTATAATAAAGAAATCAAGGAAGTATGTATCAAGCACCCTGGTAGGAAGAAGAAAGATCCTGATACTGTCCATGTTCTTGGACAACTTTCTGATCTCATGCTTAGTAAAGCCTTGATTCCTAAATACTCTGATCCAGGGAGTCCAGTGGTTACCATTCACATTAATGGTATACAAATACAGAATGTCTTGGTTGATCTAGGAGCCTCTATTATTGTTATGACTATGGATGTGTTTGTTAAGGGTTAGCATCATTGGGTTGAGGGAAACACCCACTATTCTCTAGTTAGCTGATAATTCAACTGTCAAACCCAATGGTATGGTAGAGGATATTGTTGTCACACTAGATTCCTTAGACTACCCCTAATATTTCATCATCCTGTCTCCCAAAGCCACACTAGGAGGGTATCCGTTAATCGAAGAAAGGCCTTGGTTAGCCACAGCAGATGCTTGCATTGCATGCCGCTCAGGAAAAATGACCATATCTAATGGTATTAATACTAAGAAATTAAACCTGTATTCTCCAGCCAAACCTCAAGCTGAACTTGACCAAGTTGTATGGCCGGATCTAGGAGATGCCCCCCTTGAAGCCAATTCAGTATAGCAACTTATGGTTATTGATATAAATCCATTCATGGTCTCATGGGAGGAGGATGACATATTAGTAGCAATCCTTACAAACCAGTATGGCTCTAAAGAACCCTCATGTCATGACCCTAACTGTTCTCTACAAGCCATATTGCCCAAGAAGTCTTCATCCAAGTTTCCTGCAGCACCTGATTATCTCCATACTTTGTTACCCCATGAAATAAAGTCACCTTCTTTTGCAAAAGTTCTTATGTTGGATAAAGTTAAAAAAGTGCATATTGCCTCAGGTAGGGAATTGAATTTCAATAAGAATCTCAGTAAATCTCAGATGTCTAGCCTTGTCCAGCTTTTGCAAAAGAGTCAGCAAGCTTTTGCATGGGACTATACTGACATGAATTGGATTGACCAAAAATTGTGTACTCATAAGATTTATATTAGTCCTGAGTCCAGACCTATTAGGCAACTTTAAAGATGAATAAACCCTACATTAAGAGATTTAGTAAAGGTTGAATTGCAAAAACTTCTCCAAGCTGGCTTCATATATCCTATTTCTGATAGTCAGTGGGTCTCCCCTCTTGTAATCATCCCCAAGAAAGGTGGAAAATGGCGAGTTTGTGTGGACTATAGGGAGCTTAATAAAGAAACCAAGAAGGATCACTTTCCATTGCCCTTTATTGACCAAGTACTTGACAACCTTGCTGGCAAAAAGTATTTTTCATTCTTGGATGGTTTTAATAGCTACAACCAGATCCAGATATCACCAGAAGACCAGGATAAAACAATGTTCACCTGTCCATGGGGAACATTTGCTTATTTTTTCTTATCATTTGGGTTATGTAATGCACCTGCTACTTTCCAGAGGGCAGTGATAAGCATTTTTTCTGACATCGGTGCTGACTATGTTGAAATATACATGGATGATTTTACTACATATGGAACTACATTCGAAGAGGCTTATGCTAATTTGGAAAAATTTCTTCAAAGATGTCAGGACTACAATATCTCACTTAATAGTTGTTGGTAAACAGATTTGTCCTTTCTTACTTCTTAGGAATATGACTCTTAGTGCCCAAATTATGAACAATATCTGATTACAACAGTTGAAAAGACGTTCTCTGATTACTGGCTTTTCTCTGAATTGGTAGGTACAACTCCCTATTGGAATGATATGAAATGAATTATGTCTTGGTCCTAAAACTAACACAGGGTATGCTCTTAACCCGAGAGAAGAAGAGGAAAACTAAATTAAGCCTAAACAGAACTTAATCTAGGCAAGGAGACCTTTCTAATCTATAAACCAAGCTGTAGAACTCATACATCCTATGAATTCATACACTTAGTACTAACTAATCTATAGCAACTACTAACAGAGATATAAATGGAATGATGAAAACTTCTAATGAATCCTTCTCCGAATATCCCATAGTACATCCTACTGAGGTTCATTCACATCCTCAAAACAAAGGACTGAAACATCCTTTCCTTCCTACTGCAATTCAGATTAAGAAAAAGAATCATACATTAACAACTTCTATCTAGCTCTTCCCTGAATATCCCACAGCACAGCCTACTGAGGTTTACTCACATCCTCGCCACAAAAGAATGAAACATCCTTTCTTTCTTAATGTAACTTAGACTAAGAGAAAGAACCATCCAACTAACTGGAACAGAAAATAATTGACATAAAACACCCTCAATTGTCTCTGCAACATCAAGCATTCCACACCAAAAATTTGCCGACCTTTCATTAATCTTTCAAATTCATACATATAGAGCCAGGGGATGACTGTTACAAAGGAAGTTTAATCGGTTCATCTCCCTCTAAATGAAAGATGGCAAGAAACCACTTTTGTCACCAACTAATTGCAGGGGAAAAGAAACGGAAAAGAACAGGGGAAGTTAAATCGTTTGGCCTCCTTTCCTTTTTCCATCTTTGTCTGATAAGCTTTGGCAGCTCTTCCATGGCCACGTGTATGTGCCCA
>MU226945.1:504443-530608 GCA_018584345.1 Thuja plicata
GGTTTCGATTTCAACCTCAAATGGTATCGAGAATCCTCATCTTTATCTTGAACTCGGGCCTTTAATGCAATTGGCGGAAAATCCCAAACTGAATGCTTCCGGCGGAAAATACCAAATCTGCTTCTCCGTTGCGGAAAATTGGAAAAGAGCTTCTCCATTTCGGAAATTTGTAAACTTGGCTTCTCTTCGCGGGAAATGAGACTGAAGCTTCTCCTTGGCGGAAATTTGCAACTTGGCTTCTCCTCACGGAAAATGTATGGGGGACGTGCAAACCCACAATATGTGAAAAACCTTCTTTGCGGGAATCACACCTAGTAGGTGCGATTTCTGCATAATGGAGAAGCCACTACCTGTCTTTCTGCACGTCATTTTTAAGTGCGCGGACTTCTTAACTTAAAGCACATGCTTTATTTGATCTCTTAAAACAATAATATAATATTCCTTTTTAATAAATTGGGCCCACCTTATTATAACTAAGCTTGCGGAAAATCACCTGAGAGGTGCAAAACCCGCGCAGTGCAAAGTTCTTCTTTGCGGAAAATCACCTGAGAGGTGTGAAACCCGCGCAGTGCAAATTTCTTCTTTTCTACCTTTGCGGAAAATTACCTTCTTAAGTAGAATTCTGCCATGGAGAAGCTAAAATCTAATTCTCCGCTTTGAGTCTTTCTTGATTCCAAATTTCCTTTTAAACATTTCTCTCTTACTCGAAAAATTGAAAAAGTGCTTCGAAAACCCGTTGTGGGGTCCACCACAGCGCTCTTTCTTATTTTCTGCCTTTGCGGAAAATTATCTTCTTAGGTAGAATTCCGCCATGGAGAAGATGATTTCTGAAATCCCGCCAAGCTCGTTCTCGCTCATTTCTTAACCAAATTTCTCGCCGTTTGTTGCATTAGGATCATTGAGACTTGTAGATTCAATCCATACCAGTCTTCGATCTCTACCTGAGAAAGAACATCGATTGGAGCACAAATCTTTGCCGGGTTAGGATCTACAAACTACCCAAAATAATGAGACCTCAGAACAGCCTGCCCGGCTAAGAGAAGGAAAGGCAATGATAGGGAAACCCAACAAAGATAGCCTACCTAAGAAAGACTTAGACCTAGACTCAGACTGACCAGACTGGCTATATGACTCCAAAATCCTCCACTTTGACAGCATGGGTACAGGATGAAAAGTGGGGCAACAATAGTGTGAAGTGTTATATGATGATGGAGGAGGGAGTTGTCTTAGGGCATTACCTCTCATCCTTTGGTATCCAGGTTGATCTTGCAAAGATTGCAGTAATCATCACACTCCCAACCCCAGCAAAGTAAAAGGATGTCCAGAGTTTTCTTGGTCATGCCGATTATTACAGGAGATTTATTAAGAACTTCAGCCAACTTGCCGCCTCATTATATAATCTATTGAAAAAAGAAGCAGAATTTGAATGGACAATAGACTATGAGTCATCATTCCAGCAGTTGAAGGATGTGTTGAAAAAGACCCCTATTCTTAGAGGACCAGACTAGAAGCTACCCTTTCATATCCACACAAATGCATCTAACTATGCAATTGGGGCAGTGCTGGGTCAAAAACAAGGAATAGTTGAGCATGCCATTTATTACACCAGTAAAAATTTGCAAGGTGTAGAACTAAATTATACTGTTACTAAGAAGGAAATTCTTACTATAATCTATGCATTAAATAAATTCAGACATTACATAACTGGTTATGAATTATTTGTTTATATTGATCACTCAGTGATCAAATACTTGATGAATAAACCGGCCATTTCTGGTAGGTTAGCCAGGTAGTTACTCCTCCTCTAGGAGTTTGATATAACTATCATTGATAAACCAGGAAAAGCTAATGTCGTTGCTGATTTTCTCTCTATATTACAAGTTCCTAATGATCCTGCAACAATTGATGACAGCTTCCCGGATGAGCATCTATTCTCTCTTGCAACTTACAATCTGTGGTATGCTGACATCGCCAACTACCTTGCTACAGAACGAGCACCACCTCATTTCTCACCCCATGAATGATGGCTGCTGGCTGAGAAAAGTTTCAACTTTTCTTGGATATCTGGATTTATGTTCTACATAGGTCCTGATCAATTCACCCGCAGATGTGTCCGCAAAGATGAGACCTATGACATCCTTCGGGCATGTCATGATGAGTCGTGTGGTGGCCATTTTGCTGGAAAAAGAACATCATACAAGGTATTGAAAACCAGTTATTATTGGCCTACATTACATAAAGATGCAGCTAAGCATACCCGAAACTGTGACCAATGCCAAAGGATGGGACATCCCAAGAAGACTGATGAAATGCCCCTGCAGCCTCAGGTGGTGGTAACACCGTTTGACAAGTGGGGCATCGACTTTGTCGGCCCAAATGAGCCATCTTCACATGGTAAGTCTTATATCTTAGTATGCACTGATTACACCATAAGATGGGTTGAAGCAAAAGCAATGAGGCATGCAAGGGACCATAAGGTAGCAGAGTTTCTATATGAATTTATTTTTCCTAGGTTTGGAGTGCCTCAAGATATAGTAACAGATCAAGGGGCACAGTTCACCTCTAACCTTATTGTTGAATTGATGAATGAGTACACTGTGAGGCATGGTAAATCTTCACCATACCATCCTCAGGCCAATGGATAGGCTAAGATCACAAACTGGGAGATAGAGGCCATTCTAACCAAAACAATTGTCATTCACAAAAAGGATTGGGCTACTCGACTTCCTGAAGCCATCTAGGCTTACCGCACAACTTGGAAAACCACTACTAGATTCACTCCTTTTGAGTTGGTCTACGGGAAATCTACATCCATGCCTATTGAGTTGCACCATAAGACTCTCAGGACATCATTGGGATTGGATATTAACCTGAACAAAGCACAAGAGGATAGGCTCCTGCAGCTCAATGGATTGGATGAATATAGGAAATCTGCACTTCATAACATAGAATTGATTCAAAAGCAGGGAAAGAAGTGGCATGACAGATTCATAAAAGATAAAAAAATTTCCATTGCCGATTGGGCATTTCTCTATGATTCAAGATATCAGCATACTCCTAGAAAATTTCAAACCCGTTGGTTAGGGCCCTATGAAATAGTCTCGGTATTTGATAATGGTGTCGTTCAGCTCTCTGTAATTGATCATGTCACATTCAAACTCTTTGTTAATGGGCATCATCTAAAGATATATCACAAGCCTGAGAGTCATCAGGACTTCCTACAACAGTTCCGGTAGAACTCAGATAGTGCCCTTCCTACAGCAGAAGCATCTAGGTCTTCCACCCAGATTTCTGCCAAGCTGTGATTTTATTCCAGCTTCCATAATAAACATTTCACTTCTATGATATGCTTTCTTCTTAATAAAAATCTGCATCACCTCTCTCTCTTCCACGTGTCTGCATCACCGCATCACTCCATTAGTGCGTCTCACCTAACATTACACTCTTCCTGCAGAACCTCAGGTTAGTAACACATACTTTTGCACATAACTTATTTTATTCATTTATTATTTTGAAATGAGTGTACTTTTCTTTTTCTATTCTTGCACGCAACGACCTGGTGGGACCCATGCCTTATACTTAGTTGGGGGGAGGGGTTATTTAATTCATGCTTGTTTCAATACTTCCAAATTGATTTTAGCAAGTGAAAAGGCAAAAACTTTATTTCTTTCTTGTCTTTTCATGGTGACCGCCATCATGTGGGAGCTTATTTGTCCTTCAGTGGTTAAGTTATCATGATTTAAAAGTTGATTTGAAAGAAAATTAAAGTAAGGTTCACTTAATAATGACAATTTTGCGATGTTTTCGGGTGGGAAACCTTAACACACTCGAATGTATTTATGAAAATCATTTGAAATAATGCTTGCTTGCTTAGAATTAAAAGCTATCTTGTACTTCAATTTATCTCAGAAAGTAAAATAAAAACATCTTGTGTCCGTAAGAAGGCCTCCATTTTTCAGTTTTCTGTAGCAAATAAGCATATCCTGTAGAGATATTTTATTTATCATTTGAAATGGGCAGAGACCTTTAGAGGCACAAGCCGATGGATCATCAAATGTTACTTGGGGACCCAGCTGCCTGTGAGTTGTTTCAGAAACGACGATGGCTAGATTACTGCTTATGCCTTAATGGCTTCGACAACGAAATTGCTTTTCAATTTTTGAATACTTTGAACAATGGGTTTGCAGTAGTGAAGGGTCTGAGGGTTTCATTTTCAGAAGATATCATGGCAGAGGTTACAAAGTTGCCATGGGAAGGGGAAAAGTTGACAAAGGATATTGACTTGCACTCAGCTAGGGCATAATTTACCCTGCATAGTGACCCACAGTTGGAGATTGATAAGAAGCAGGGAACTTCAAGAACATCATTACCCATGGATTTTTTGTAGCTGGCCACATTTATAATATCCTACTTCACATGTGAGGGACATTACAAGTACCTGCATGGACTGCATTTCAAGATTCTAAGCGCCCTCTGCCAGGAAAACATGCCAGTAAACTTACCTAGTTTTCTTTTTAACATTATGAAAAAGCAGGCATCTCTTGTTCAGTCAGAAAAAGCACAATCTATTTCCCATCACTGTTTAATTAAGCTAGTTGTAGAAAGGGAGTTAATTAAATAGTCAATTGGGACTTGGGAGGAATTCTTGGCTATGGAAGATTTAGCACCTAGGGTGGTTGGTCCAAGAGGCCAGGGTGTAGGTAGTAGGGTTAACACAGTAATGGGGGCTCGTAAAGTAATCCATAAAACAAAACCCATTCCTGAAGCATCCTCTTCTAGACCTACCCTATCTAGGAAAAGAACTTGTAATGATAACACTACTATTTCTGATAAAAAGGAAAGAAAAACTAGAGAAGCTGCTGCTGCTCCTGACACTTCACCGTCTGAAGAAACTAGGTCTATTGTTGTAAAGGGAAAAGATAAAACCATAGATATAGAGGATATGACTCTAGACCAATAGCCAGCTAATAATGAAAATATGAATAAGATGCCCGAGGGACCCTTACCTTCTTCTAAGGAGGACACACCGGAAGAACCTCCTGTAGCCATTACGGGGGAGGTGTCCTCTACCAAAAAGAAATGCAAGGAACCTATGAGCTCTTTTCAAACCCCTGTGAGGAAGAGTGCTAGATTCTTTGCTAGTGGTAGTAAAGCAAGCAAAACCCCTGATTCAATTATAAATGTTGAATCCTCTAAATCTACAGAAAAGTCCTCTTTAGAGGAAATGGATTCAAATAGAGAAAATAGTGATAGCCTAGCCCACGTTGTGGATGATGAAGCTATAGCTGATCCACAAGTTGAATACATTCTTGTGGATAGTGATAAGGATTCTTTAGAAATAGAGGGATTTTGCAATAATTCTGGTCAAGATTCTGATGATAGTTTAGAGAATCTTCCTCCTGATGAATTTCCTGCAGTGAATGAGGACATTGTAGAAGAAGTGTTTGAACAGTTGAGCAAGGGTGAATTGGACACATTAGCCAAGGCAGCTGAATCATCCCAAGTGAATGATTCGATAAAAACCCTTGTCATTTGGAAAGAAAAAGCTTCCATTGATGAATCCTGCCAAGCAGATGACTCAGTAAAAACTTGTGACAAGGGGAAAGGAGCTACTTTAACTAATGTGGAGGAAGTAAAGATCCCTCAAACTACATCTAGGTGGATTAATGTTCTTCAGAAAGAACCCATGTCACCCTCATATTTATCCACACCGTTAGCAGCAAGATTGAGTTTGTACCGAAATATCACCTGGGAAAAGACACAATGGGAACTGGAGACGGAGAAATTAAAAAGGATAATTGAGGAGAAAGCTTGTCAACTTGACCAGAAAACAAATTGGATTACAGTATTGGAGAGGAGAATTAAGCAGATCATTGAATTGATTCCTGCAGCTATGGCATGTAGGTCACCTTCTCTAGTTTATGCATTGTTCCTTAAGGAACAATTTGTTAAATTTTAATTGACAAGGATTGTTGAGGGATTAAATCCTTCCATTGCTACACCTCACCACTTATATGATGCCTTCCAATCAACACCTATGCCCATCAAGAATCTGTTATGTGAATTATATCTACACAATCTAGTTGTGCCTAATAATAGAGAATGGAATTCACTTCCTTACATAGGAGATGTGAAGTTGGGGGCAGTTATGTCCTGGATTCAGAATGAGATTAGTAGAGAGCATCAGGCTCTCCCATATCGAAGCAGTGAGATAGACACACCCCTTATGATGAGGCCTGAAGTTCAAAGCTCTAGGTGAACATTCCTTGATTGGATCTCAATCACGATGAACCCTAGTGGGTCTCGCAAGGTTCTTCCAGTCAGAAAATAGGGATATGCAGATTGGGAACAACATTATTCACAAGATGTTGAGGCCGCGATTGCATCTTGTAGGCAGAGGTGGATAAGGATACCCCATGACTTAAAAATCAGGGAACCCCATTCTCCACAAAATTTAACTCTTGCTACTCATCATGTCCCATGGTTTATAATGCTGGGCCGCACACAGCTACATTATTGGATGCCCTTAAGGTTTCAACCTCCAATCTTCCTGCAGCCTTTGCTGGCAGTAAATGAGAACGTAGAAGAGCATGATATGGTTAAGGAAAGACAGAGGTGGGATAGACTTTGGAAAAACCATGGATACTTCAATTATGTTGTTGATGAACCAGGTGAGAAGACCGGCAGCGACCTGAGGCTTAGGGCCAGGATCCGTAATTTCATGATTGTTGGGGATTAGCAATAGTGCAGTTGGAGGGAATGATGAGCCTCTCAAAAGGCCATCTTTTCCATGAGTTTACTTTCCTTTTTCATCATTTTTTTTTTCAAAGCAGAGACTTTAAACTTATGGTTTTTTATATATTTTATATGTAAGGACATAAGTAGGTAAAATGGATGGTAAAAACATAATGTATTTTTCTTGGAACTGATGGATAGAAGTTGCAGGATATAAGTGATTGCATGTTGAATAGATAATCCTTTTCCCTATGCTATGTTTATGGGTAGTCTCCTTCCTGTAGCCGAATGCTGTGAAAGAATATTGAATGAAATCTTGCACTTCTTTCTTAGTATTAAATGATAAAATATATTTATGTGTCGAAAGTTATGTATGCTAACCATTTTGTAAGAGTCAAGTCATGGCACATTCAAGAATTCTAGCATGGCATTGAAAGGGTCAACAACAACCGTTACCTTCAGAAGTGCCAACATAAAGTAAGGAATTAAGTAAAGCGGTTGAAGATGGGTGTGTCATAGGACTCTCGTGGAGGAATGAGTCAGTTCAGTTCTTGAGTAGACACCACACACAAATCTAGAACCACTACATGTTATATTATGGGAAGAACTTGAAGACCTACTATTGCTGTTCGAGATTTCTATTATGAGCACGATGTATCTATTAGTGATCCTCATTAATGGAGTGATCTTAGATTTAGGTATTAGTTTAGTTCCTCTTTAAATAAGTGGAATTTTTTAGTTCCACGAGGAGATTTAGTTGATATAATTTCTGGAATAGAATTTGGCATTGTAGCGCTGTTTATTTTCCAAGTACATTTCCTCCATGAATGAATAGAGTGCATAATTTGAGTTTCAGTCTCTTTTCTTGATTGCATTTCTATTCACTCATCCAAGGGGGCCCACTTGGTGAGTGAATCATTTTATTAGATTAGAAGTTATTTACTTTCTCATTAAGAAGTAAATAGAACTCTATTATTCATGCAGCCCCTAGTAACAGAACTGGTGCACTGTTCTTGCAGGATAGGCGAGAAGAGTAACCCCTACTTTTGATTACTATTTTCTTAGCATAATTGCATTCAAATGAGATAGTATAGATTCCTGAAGCATAATGTATTTCAATTCCATAGGTTTAGCCATGAGAATCAAGGAGGTTTGAAGTATATACTTTGCAAACACCATTCCAAGTTTACGTCCCTGGTTGATAATTAAATGAGACTAAATAATCTACTTAGCAGCCATTTAGGGTGTCCAATCCTGAAGTAGCAGTCCAATGCTATGTATTTCTGAGATGATTTTTTAGCAAAGAAAGATTCACACAAGGCATACATCTTGTAGGACTGAAGATAACTAGAGGTTTCATATCTGTGGTATAAAATTTTGGGTTGATTTCATGGATTAATTTTTTAGGCCACTTATTCACCCCCCCCCCCCTTCTCAGTTATTATAATAGTACAAATTCTTCAAGTAGTTTCCACATTGACTAAAACCATCATTTAGCTTCGCACACAGTTATCTTATACTCATGGCCTAGATGATGGTGTAGATACTAGACCATCTACGTCTAGTCTTCCTACCTTGGCCAACATGTGCTCTACTTATTTTTGTCTATTCTTTGGGAGATACACTAATGCATATGCAGGTGATTCCACCTCCCTTGTAGACATTGTGATTCAAGATATTATGGGCTTAGAAAGAGCCATGAGAATGATCCATCAAATCATGTAGTGTTATTTTATGACTTGTTGAAATAGGTGTTCTAAGGGCTTGACACACGTGTCAGATCATGTGGAGCTATTTTTTGACTTGTCAAAATAGGTGTCCTATGGGCTTGACATCCATGTATGTAAATTTTTATTTTTAATTTTTTAATGCAAATAAATTTTTAATTATAGATCAAACAAAAACCTGATGCAAAAACTATGCATTTCAAGTTGTAGTGGCAGAAGGTGGTACACCATTGACCATTCCCACTACAACTTATCCAATTGCATCTTCATTAGAGGTAAAAATTCTATGAAATTTCAAAATAGAATAAGATATTATATTCAAAATATTATCTTTTAAGATATATTAGCTTACTAAATATATATTTGTTTATGGTTTAACAGGTGATGATAACCAACCAGAATTACAAGTCCATGATGCTACCCTTACACCCATTTCATTTGGCCTAGAAATCTATACAGTATCCTTTTTTCTCATATATGAACTTACCATTCTTATTGAATATGTATATCATTTAAGTAATTATTTTAACTATATTTTAATTTTTATATGCTGATCTTATCTTACTCTTGTAGGGTAGACCAAATGTTAAGGTAAAACCTATGACAAATTCTTCCTTGAGATCGAGTGATCGAGGACAACTAATTAAAAACAATTTTAATTGACATGATTGTTTAAATAGGTTATGATTATACACGTACATCTAGATTGAAAGTCTTACATTTTTTCTTCTCTATAAAACAAGTAATAGGGTTTATAAAATTGATGTTTGCACCATCACTGATTGCCCCTACTAAGACAATAGGAGAATCATCAAAGAATCAAGTATATACTTATTTTATATTATAGATATAGATTTATATGGAAGTATATATGTGTTTAGATTGTGTTTCCTTATCAATAATAATAATATATTAACTTGTATCAATTGTATTATACTTTGTATAGTCCTTTTGATGATTTGGCCATGACACAGAACCTCCACCTCATTGATATAGTAGGAATTTTGATCATCAAAGGGAACCATTATTTGAGAAATCCTTTAAGCTAAAAAGAAAAGGCATGAGTTGATAAAAAAAATTGTAGTTGGGTATGCGCAAGAACATGGTGGGATGAACTAGGCCCGTAAGTGGCAATGAAATTTTAGAACAAAAAAGAGCTAGGCAACTTGACATAAATCAAAATTGCTAAGGTTTGGTTAGAGAGAGAGACTCCTTGAATATAATTAACTTAATCAAAGGGGCCTCCCCCTAGTTGGACCATTAAAGTTATTATAAAAGATAGCTTATATTTATTTGTGGGGTTTGAGGAGTATTTTATTTCTCACATTTATAAACAGGGGAAATGCGTTGTGGACCACCTATCCAACTTGGGTGCCAATGCCCATCAAATATTGGATTGAGATCAAAATAATCATATTCCAACGATTTTTTGTCTGCACCTTCATAATGATAAAAATGGGTGATGGGTTATTACGAGGCTTGGTTATGATGCTCACATACATGTCAGTGAACGGAGGCAGGTTGGCCTCTTTATTCCCCTAAAAGATGATTTTTGTATCAATTTTTTATCCATTTATTTTCGGTTCACCAGGGTTCTGATACTAGATCTATGGGGAGATAGAAACATAATAGAGTCAATTTTTTATGATAGATGGAAAAATAAGGAGTCAGTCTGGAGTGCTATTTATGCGGAGTGCCTTACTGGACATATGAAAAGACTTCATGGTGTCATACCCTTATCACTAAATCCTTTGAAGAAGGCTGGAAGGATGGTGTATTGCATGTGTATGGATTGGAGTTGGTTATCAATGAATATCTCATCGCTAAAGTCTCTAACACCCTTATTGAAGGTACCAATTTTACATGAAAAAGGAGTTTGTAAATGAAGTGGTGGATTTTTTCTTTATACTCGATGAAAAAGAGAAGAAACGCAAGAGCACTGATGGTGGTTTTGAGAGGCTTTCCCTTCCCAAGCCTTAGCCAGATGTTACGGATGTAATAATGTGCTACCTAACTCTTGATGATAATTTTGGGAGTATTTTCTGCTACCATTTCATTATTTTGAGCCATTTTCACCATGACAAGGTCATATCTATATTCTTTTATCTATTTTCTTTTCTCAATCATAGTATTATAGCCCATAGAAAGAAACCCTCATCCCCAATCCTTCATGAGGATCTTATTCTACTAATAAAGGAGAATGCCAAAACCCTTCATGTGGAAATATTTCCCCCCTAAAATTGGAATTTAATTCATGAAAAATGTGAGGATTCATTATAGGGACATAGATTCAGAGCATGCAAATTTCAATTCTAACAATGATGAGGTTTATTAAATTTATAAACCTAACCATAAGGCGACCTCTCAACCTGGTATTTCTAAACCATCTTCTTCTTAGAGGAAGAAATTTGTATATTTGGAAGATTAGGACACTGATTATTAGCCCTCGGTGGACGTCATTCCCGATTCTTTGGATCCTAAGGAGGGTAAAAGTAAAGGGAAGGAAAATTTTTGTGGGAAAAATCATAAAGGAAAGGTTAGAATTTTTGGGCCTTCATCTAAGACCATGAAAACACGCTTATAATTGAAATCTTCATTTCCTCCTAGACAGATGTCCCTTGGTTTACTGAATATTGACAATGAGGAAAATGGGATGGATGAGGAGACTCCAATGAACCTGGGCAAGGACAGACCATTGAAAAAAGGTTCATCTACATTGTAAATTTATTTTGTTCAGACTAGGGTGAAGATTCTCCTGCAGGATCAAGAGACATTACTTGATTGGATTATTTCTGAGATCAATACTCTAAAGAAAAACTCACCTTTGGTTGATAAATTAGATATAATTTTGGCTAGTACTCAATCTTTGGCTAAATGAATCAATGACCTCAAGTAGGACCATGAACAAAAAATCAACAAACTTGATGAAACTATCAGGGCAACTCTTGAAAATCTTAATAATATTGTGGCAATGAGAAAGACATCTATGATGGATACCAGTGAGGGTTTGAAGAAATCTAATGAGAAAGAGGTGGTGGTTCACAATCTCTCAAAGGACAAGACCATATCTCCTTCTAGAAGTGCCAAAGCAATAAAGATGTGCAACGAGGACACATGGGTGAAGAAAAGGAGAAGAGAGAGAACCAACAAGAAGGATGTCGAGGTGGAGATTGGCAGAAATTCCTCCATGTCAGGACCTACTACAAGATTTAGGTGTAAGAGTAAGGGTATGAACCCTTTAGATAGCACAGTAAGGAAAGTTAAGTATATTAATGAGAATATCATTAGGAAGAATGAAAATCTAGTTAAGATGTTGTAGTTTGGTCTAGGGTCTATGATCCCCTATTTTCCTTTGTTTGGTATCTAGGTCCTCTCTATTTGTTTACTAGATCTATCTTGAGAACAAGATGTTTGTTTTTGTTATGTAACCTGGGTTTCTGGTCCTCGTAAAATTATTTTTGGACCCTAATAAAAAACTTGGCATGAAAATTGGAAGAAGTTATAAATCTTATATAAAAATATGTAAGAATGGAATATGTAGAAAACTAAATTCAGTTTTAAGGTACTAAATTTTTTTGAAACAAAAATTAATCTATTTGGTGAAAATTTGAAATTTCAATGTAGTAGTACAAAAATTTCAGGAGAAAGATAAGAAGTGGGTGTATGTCTAACCAACTTAACCATAATCAAACGATAATATTTTTTTACAAGATTCTAAATATAAGTGGAAGTCTCATATCTGGATGTGAGACATATATTTTTGTAATTTTTTCCAAGTAAATAATTAATTATAATTTTTTTACTACGACTTTTTTAGTATATACAAACTCGTATGTCAGACCACCATAACTTAGCCAACATTTCATAAAATTCTTTTTTTTACCTATAGTATGTGAAGCATAGAATATGACACATGTTTCACATTTAAAAAATGTTATAATTTTTGGAAGTTATAGATGATTTTAATCAGTCTATCAATCTAAATGTTAGACGTAATTCAATTAGAAAATAAATTATTATTATAAATTATTAAACTCAAAATTAAACATCATTTGTATTGGTGGAAAACTAAGAATTTCCTTAAGAAACCATTTTTGTTTCATCAATTTTAGGACAAAAAAATTTGTAAGCTACATGGTTGAGGTTTGGAGACATAAGGAAATCCCAAAAACACATTTTTTGGGTTGACTATCTAGGTTTAGTATCCCCAAGCCAAATCTCAAAGCAATCTTGAGGCAAATCCTAAGGTTGCAAATTTGTGTTAGAGGTATAAGATATCGAATACATATCTGATATCATATATGGATCACATATCGAACATGTATCTGATATCTGATGTGTTTAGTATATTTTATCCTATGTAATATATGTATCCTACTATAAATATATTTAATATATTATAAAATAATTAACATAATGTATTACAGTATTATCTAATACACTAAATTATTAAATTACTATTATGTCTATAATGTTATATATTTTTAAATATAGAAATTTATGTTAGAATACTCTCTCTCTCTCTCTCAATCCTCATTTGTTCTTGGTTTTTTAGAACCTGGTTAGGTTCTAAGTAATTAGAAGCATTGAGTCATTATATTCTCATAACCCGATTAGGTTCTGAGTAATTAGGAGCATTGAGGCTTTATGTTCTCATAACCCAATCGGGTTCTGAACCCAATCGAGTTCTGTGGAATTAGGAATGTTGCTTGCTTCAACGGTCTTAAAACAGTCATTGCAAGTTGTTTTGAGGTCCCACAAATATTTTTCTGTTGTTTTACGTCAGGAACAGACATGTTTGCACTTTTTTGCATGTTTTTTATTTGTAATGATTGAATTGTATTGTTTATTGGTGTTTTTAATGTTACTTTATCATTGTAAGTTCTCATTTCAAGAAAATGGTTGATTTGTTCTTATTTTTTGGAATTGATGTCTATATGTTATTCTATGTTCATGATATTATTTGTAGGGTCCATTCAATACGAACAATGGTAAAGAACAAAAGAGGAACAATTAAACAACAAGAGACAGAAAAGGAAAGAAAAAGGGAGCGCATGAGGAGAATACAACAAGGTACATCATCGAATGCAAGCAATGTAAGTGATGGAAATGAAAATGTTAATGTTAGTATGACAAATGCACCATTTCAATTCAATGTCATTAATGAACAAAATGCACAATGAAAATAAAAATCATCAACATACTATAGACCTTATGGCAAGACATATTGTCAATTAGTGTGAAAACACTTACTCAACTAGTGTCAACTGAGCCAGCAAGCATTAGGCAAAGTCCCGTGCGATTAGCATTGCCCAAGTGATCAGCATTGCCTGAGTGGTCAGCATCACTCAAGTAATTAGTATGACCCGAGTGATTTATAGTATTTCTCAAGTGACAGTTTATCACCCGAGTAGACTTTTGGACCCGAGTGACAGTTTGAAGACGACCTTGCATATATTGTTAAATATAATTTTGTTTATTGCAAGACGACTTACAAATTTATTTCTTGGATAAAGATATATATGTAAGATAGTTTGTTTTATCCAATGAGTACATATATGAAAAAGAATAAGTAATAATGTATGCATAAGTGTAAAGACATGCGAATGACAGTTTGATTAAGAGAAAAAGTATTCAGGACAACAGAGTCTCATCTATCACATTTAGTTGATTAGTTATATTTAGAAGGATCTTATTCAGCAATCACAGTTGCACAGAGAAGATCATCATCTGGTTCATTCTCACAAGTGGATCAGAAAAATACTCTAACAAGGTGGACCTAACAGTCCTTTCTTTAAATCTCTTAACATAGTTGCATTACTTATTGTATTGTACAAAATCCTCTAACAAGGTGGACCTAACAGTCATTTCTATGCTCCTAATAGGTCAGACCATCATAAGTGGTCATTGTAAGCTCTAACAGGATAAATTTATACTACAACACTAAATCTTGTGGGTATCATCCCACCCTAGTTTTACTTTCTTTTGGAAGGTTTCTGGGTAACCAAATATTGTCTTATGTGTTGTGTATGAATCTTTACTTTCAAGTTCTATGCATGCAAAAAAATAAGTTAAATCTAATTGTGGATTAAAAGGATTAAGTTTTATTGGTTCCCCCCCCCCCCCCCTCATTCACTGGGCACATCATATATTTCCAACAATTGGCATCAGAGCAGTGGTTCTCTTATCAAAAGTTTAACAACTTGAGAAAAGATCAGAGGCTATGGAAATATATAGACTGGAAAAATCCATTGAGAATGAAAAGATAGATCTTAAAGTGGTCATGGATCAAATCATGAAACTTAAGGAGCTTCTCTCTCTTTCCCTTAAAAGAAGAAAAGAATTAGCAGTACAGATGAATGACAAGAACTATATAGAAGAAAGAATTGAAGACTTTTGCAAGGACAGAAGTTCTAAAGAAGATGATGCATCCATTGAAGACATACTTAGTGTTAGAATTTAATATTTCCTTGGTGATATATGTAATTAAAGGATAAACCAATGTATCCTAATTTGTATTTGTCCTCTAGTCAAAGTAGGAGGACATGTCACATTTTTATAATTCCTTTATTAAGGAAATTTAGATATTCCTCTTTAAGAGGATTCCTACACATGGCACACACTTAATGTGAATGTGGCACTCATAGGATATGGGAGTTACATGCAAACTCCTTCACTCATCTCTACTTAAGAGATGCTTCTCTCTCACTTCTCAAGGTTGGTTCTCACAATTTGGTCCTCATGGAGTAGTTCTTCTCTCTTCTTCTCTCTTTTTCATTCTCATTCTCACAATATTGTAATGAGCTTCTTTCTTCATCTCTCTCTTCTTCTTTGGCTTGTTTCCTCATTCATTTTATAAGCACAAGGGTTTTTTTTTAGTTTTTCCCCTTTCAAAAACATTGTCTTGGTGTTGTTCTTAAGCTTCTTGGTGATTGTTCTTGGATCATCTCTTCGTTTATGGTAAATATTTCCATTTCTGCACTCTCTCTTGGATTCTTTCCTAAATCTAGTTTACTTTATTTATATTTTCTAACATGGTATCAGAGCTGGTTTAATCCTTGTTTTGAGTGTGCACGCAGGAATAGTTGCAAGATATCTCCATTGAGGAGAAGAAATTAGATTTTTTATTGTTCTAATTCTTGTTTGCAAGGATTTCTTTCTTTCTCTTTGCAAAACTAAGTTCATTCATCTCTATTTCAAGGTTTTTTTAAAGTACTAATCACTCCTTCTATTGGGCAACCGCAAGGGAAGATTTTAGATTTGCATGTTTTGTATTTTATCATTAAATCAATATTTAAATATGATTCTAACGTCTTTTTTCTTACAACTCTAACGTTTCTTCTATTTCAAGTTCTTCATTTCTGTTCTGCATTCAAATCTTGTTCATAGTTTTCATTCAGATTTTTCGTTGAAGAAGTTTTGCCCATTTTGTTTTGGATACTACAGAAAAATAGAAACGATTCTCACAAAACTGAGATATGGGTTTTGTGCAGAATGCGCCTATTTAGCTCTCACATGGGAAGTTTTGCAAATTTTTGCAACTTTTATCTCTTTCTTTGTCGCTTTATTTTTTTTTGAGTTCTTGTTTCGTAGCATTGGATGCTAGTCTTGGTCTTCTCCAGCTTCGTGCGCCCTGAGGCAATCACTTCTCACCTTCCTTTTCTCTCTTCCCTACATTCCAAGCAGCCTATCTTACACATCACTTCAACTATTCCATCCCCTATAATATTACTCTAGAGTGGAATAATCTGTACATTATGTTAGAACTTGATATTCATCTGTCTTTGCGCTATTTTTTTCTTTTCCCAACTCTTTGATTTCTTTAGGCAGCCCCTCTCTCTTATTTTCTTTCAGCGCAACATTCCATTCTATTTTTTCATCACCTCCTTTGCCTTGGTGCTCACGCAGCTTGCTTCTTTCCACTTTGTCATCTCTAAATTCTGCATTTTCTTTATAAATTATTTTCATACGATATATGCAGGTATGTCCTGTCATTGGTTCTGTGTCTGATATGTCTTTTGGCAGTCAAGAGTTTTATTATATCAGAGATTCAATGTGACAATGCTTTCATAAGGGTGATTTACCATTGTGATTTTTTTTTACAGTAGTGATTTGTCTCTCTGTGTCAAGCACTATCATTTACAAAAAAATAGATTCACACTTATTATATACGTAAAAGACTACACTTCTTTAATGCTTCTGTGGCGCTTCAATGAAAAATCACAAATGTGGGTAAAATACTTTTAGTTGTGAATGATATTATCTTAATAGTTTTTTAACAACAATTCATTATGTGGATTATACATTTATTTGAGATTCTTGTTAAATGTGAAACTGTTTGCAGTCACTTTGTTGTACTGATATTCCTAAGCTTTAAATTTGATATGAAAGTTAGCATCTTTGCTCCATACATTACTTTGCCTTTCTTTGTGCAGCACTTAGCTCATTACTTTTGTGATATTACATTTGCATACTCCTTGTGCAACTATTTTATTTGTTATTCTTTGCGCAGCCTTGTTATTTAATTTTGTTTTGTTACTTATCACTTAGCGCAGCAACATCCTTAGCGCAGCTTTTCTTTTAGCATAGCTACTCACTTTCATTGCGTAGAGAAAGCGTGGTCTACTGTCCTCATTTCAATAGAATTTCAACCATTCATTACCTTGCACATCACTTCATCGGTATTAAATCAGCGCAACATTTCTCTTTTTTGATAACGTTGCTTAGCAGCTCCCTCCCTTGGCGTAGCTTGTCTGCATTTAAACTATTAAAACTATTTAAACCTTTCATTGTTTCTTTATTCATTGTGCAGCTTGGTTAATCTTTAATTAAAATTACAACCTTTAATATCCATCATTTTTTTTTATTCTTCTTTAGTCAAACATTTCTGCATTCTTTCTATAACATTTTTTGTAGGGCTACAGCTAGTTTCCTATATTACTATTTTGGCAAATCTGTTATCATTATTTTTTGTATATTGCAGCTCATTTTGAATTAGTTTATGTTATTGTTCTAAGATTCCATTTTTCCTGCATATCTGCATATCTGTGGTTTTGCTATATTTAGTTTTAGTTTGAATTATCCTTTCAATCTTTTATTCTCATTTATTAATTTAATAAATTTGGTCAAATCTTTTATTACTTTCCTTTAGCTTAATTTTATTCATTTAATTCTTAGTTTAAAATTTAATTCATTTAAGTTTAACAATTTGTTTGTTGATATCATTTTGTGTAAATAAATCAAAGTTATCTCTTAAACATTGTTGCATTTTTTTATTTTTTTTTCACTATTTCACTCTAAATATAATTTTTATCAATTCTAGATTTTTTTTAAGCATTTAATAAAATTTTAAATTTTTTATACAAAGTGTTTTAAATAAAGAAATGTTCACTCTATTTTGGAAAAAAATTCAAATTCAAGAAAGAGAGTCTCTTTTGCATGGCTCTGAGGGGATAATTTTCTTTTTTCCAAGCTAATCTACTATTTAAGATTTTGCAATCCTGTTAACTTTAAATTATGTTTATGTTTTTTAAATGATGTGTCATTCGATTGATCAAATGCAACTAAAGCCATTGATGTTGCTCAATTTTAATTTGTTTAAGTATTATGAGTCATCTTACAACATTGCCTTCCAGTGGATTGATTTCATTATTTAGCATTAAGTGATACCAGATCTTACATAATCTATTTTTATGCACTTAGTTGCATCGTTTATGGGTTCCACTTGATTCGTTGTTCCTTTTGTAAGTTGCACTTGGTTGCACTTACTCAGTTGATGTTTATGAACTTGTTCCATCTGTAAGTTGCACTAGGTTGCACTTACTCAGTTGATGTTTATCAACTTGTTCCATTTGTAAGTTGCACTAGGCTACAATTACTCAATTGATGTTTATCAACTTGTTCCATCTGTAAGTTGCACTGTGTTGCACTTACTCATTTGATGTTAATCGACTTGTTCCATCTATAAGTTGCACTGGGTTGCACTTACTTAGTTGATGTTTATCAACTTGTTCCATTTGTAAGTTGCACTGGGCTGCACTTATTCAGTTGATGTTTATCAACTTGTTCCATTGATTCATGATGAGGATGATGTCCTTGATTTATTGTTCTTGGAATTTGGTGGATCTATCTTATATTTGGAAGGAAATATTTTTTTCTCACTCATAACCTTAGTTCAAATTATTATTTAGCATATGACAAAAGTTGCTAAGTTTATCTTAATCTTGGTTGAAAATTCTACCTTCTTAATGGGTCATTGCTTACGATTTATAAGTGTAGACATGTTTGGCTATTCGAATCAAATGTTTATTGGTGCTTAAGTCATATGATCACTCACCCCAACAAAAAAGGCACAAACTATATTCTACATCTTCTCCATTTACCCTTGTTGGGTATGATGAATCTACTAAAGGTTATAGAGTTTATGATCCTTTTGCTAACAAGGTTCAAATTGCAAGAGTTGTTGTTATTGCAGAAAATGAAGTAAATGATTGTTCCAAGGTCCAAGATGATGAATTTAAAGGGGGTATTATTGAACTCATGGAGGACCAACTTCCTATTCTAAACCCTACTCCTAATGCACCTATTTTTATTCCTACTAGTATTAAAAAAGATGATGATGATGATGATGATGATGTTAAGAATATTTCTACTCCTCTTAGTGATAAGTTTGGTCATGATGGTGATAATTTTGTTCATGATGATAATGATGCATTCACTTCTCTTTGAAATATTAATAATATGACGATGAGTTTGCATTCTTCATTTCTTAAATCGTATGTCATGCAGGTGGTGGCTTGATCACCCATTCACTTATATGACTTATTAATGGACTATCTATATCCATGTGATTGATGCAATGATGATGTAGGTCTCTTTAGTTGGTCTTGTATGTTGTCATTTATGCATTAGTATGTTTAGTTTGAGATGAGAGGATGGATGATGTTTATGTATCTTATTTTCATGATTAGCTCTTGTATTTTTTGATGAAATCTGATACATTTCCTTAAATATATTTTCTAAGGTGAAAGTTTCAGTGTTACACTAACTTGAATGTTAGATGAAATTCTTCTTGTGGATAGTTTCCTTCCTTTGTGCTTTGTGTTTCTATGTTTCTTTGTTTCAGGTGAATTTTCAAGGCCCACTTATGGAATCACTTCCTCTTTACATGTCCTATAACTTCCAGATGACTACTTCAAGACTTGATTTAAGACAATCAAATCTCTTCCTTATACTGAAGACCAAGTTGCAGATTTTGTAAAGAGACATTTCATTCTCATTGTAAAAATTTGGGTTTAATTCCCTTGTTGTAAACTCCCCAAGTAAAGATTAAAGGGGGGTGTTAGAATTTAATCTTTCCTTGGTGATATATGTAATTAAAGGATAAACCAAGGTATCCTAATTTGTATTTTTCCTCTAGTCAAAGTAGGAGGACATGTCACATTTTTATAATTTCTTTATTAAGGAAATTTAGATATTCCTCCTTAAGAAGATTCCTACACATGGCACACACTTAATGTGAATGTGGCACTCATAGGATATGGGAGTTACATGAAAACTCCTTCACTCATCTCTACTTAAGAGATGCTTCTCTCTCACTTCTCAAGGTTGGTTCTCACAATTTGGTTCTCATGGAGTAGTTCTTCTCTCTTCTTCTCTCTTTTTCATTCTCATTCTCACAATATTGTAATGAGCTTCTTGCTTCATCTCTCTCTTCTTCTTTGGCTTCTTGCCTCATTCATTTTATAAGCACAAGGGTTTTTTTTTAGTTTTTCCCCTTTCAAAAACATTGTCTTGGTGTTGTTCTTAAGCTTCTTGGTGATTGTTCTTGGATCATCTCTTCATTTATGGTAAATATTTCCATTTCTGCACTCTCTCTTGGATTCTTTCCTAAATCTAGTTTACTTTATTTATATTTTCTAACACTTACAAAGAATCTCACTTTACATGAAGAAGTCAGAAAGTTGAAGAGAGAACAGGAAATTCACTCAATCAAAATTTGTGAAGTCATGGAAGTAAAGAACAAAGTAGAAGATGACATAAATATAGCACAAGAAGATAAAAGACTTCTGAGTACAAAATTAGAAGAAAAATAAAATGAAATCCAACACTTGTCACTTCAAAAATCTGATTTGGTAAATTAACTCAATAATGCAACATAGGAAGTAGACAATCTAAGAACAAAAATGAAAGACTATAGAATGATCTCAATGTTGAAAAGCAAACAAATGAAAGTATGATTATTTCAAAAACTAGCATGGATCAGGCAATAGAATTCAGACATCATGGACAGACTGGATTAGGTTATACTAAACAAGGTGAATCCTCACAACAAGGAGCTCCAAGGAACAATAAACCTTCATGCAATCCTTGTGGTAAGCTAGGGCACACATAAAATAAATGTTGGAGAAATGGAAATTCAAAATTTAATAGAAAATGCTACAGTTGTAATAAACATGGACATAGATCAAGTGAATGCAAAAAGAAACCTAATTTTGAAGGAAAATGCTACAAGTGCAACAAACAAGGTCATAGATCTTCCGAGTGCAGAACTAAGAAGTGGAATCCTGCTGAAAAAATAGCCAAGGTAATTTTTGGTTGGGATTACAACACATGGTACAAATGTTGTCATTGTGGTGAATATGGACATATTGGTGCAAGCTGTATGAAGACTCACTTCAGAATAAGGGATGCTACAAAGAGATGTTATGTGTGCAAACAACTCAGTCATCTAAGCAAGAATTATATGATCATAGAAAAATTTGATACTGGATTTGAGAATGGTAAAGAAAAAGTCTTATAAATAAGAACTTAGATGATAAAAAAATGGGTAAGGAAATCCTCAGATAATTCAGATAAAAAAATGAAGGATCTAATGACACCCCAAATAGTGAACTAGGTGGATCTACCATTATAGAATAGGAATGTAAGGAGATGACTGGAACTATGTAGTACAAGCCATCCTACATCAGCTCCAGATAAGCTAAATATTCCATATCTGCATATTGATGCATGAGGACATGTTATAGTTCTACCCGAGTCAGAATGTTAGTTACACCCGAGTTACTCTAGCTTAAATGAGCTGAGTCGGGAAGTATTGATAATTGGAAAGTTGGTTTCACCTGAGCTTCTGAGTGAATCTGAGAAACACCCGAGTCATGCCAACTAATATGCACAAAGAATTTAATGAAATACTCTAACAGTTTAAAATATCTTATAAATGAAGAATTGTAAAGATTATTGCTTACAAAGATTTCAGTTTACGAATTAATTCAGAGCCCTTAGTGATTCAATGCAAATTTGTGATTGAAAGTGAAGTTTGATCAATTCATCTGAACAGATATGGCATCCACTTCCAGTAAAAAGGTCAAGAAAGGTTCTTAGCTATTAGTAAGGAATGAAATATTTGATCCTCTGGTGTTTAAGATTCATCTAGCAGTTGCAGAGGAGATAGACCCGATGGGAGCTCATTCCCCGATTCCTCTGAGAGTCTTACTGGTTAACGACATCTGAAGCTTCTATCACTACAACATACAGGAGCTTGGAAATGTTGAGATGAATAAGGAATATGATGAATTATCTACAAATTGGAAGTTTGAAGCCCGAGCATAAGCACCTTGAAACCAAGGGTTTGACACACATCATGTACATGTTGATGGATTTCCAAACAAAAGGGATGAGATATGTTCTTAGCCGTGTACACGACATGGAACTATGGTTGGAACATCCTGTGATGATCACGAAGCAGATAATTCACCGTGTCACTGGGTTCCTGATGCTAGATAAGCCAAAAGAAGCCCGGGATGACCTAGCTAAGTTAACTCTTACCAAGTGGGATGGCAGAGACATGAGAGTTAATGGAGTAACTAATATGGAATTGAAATTTGGTATTCATGTTATAGCCCATAAGATATATAGTTTGAGCAGAACCAACAGTGTTCCATGTGAAGCTGTTGACCTAGCATACAAAGTGGTGAAGAAGAATCTGGTATTCGACCTAGGAAAATTATAGCTCATCGAGTTGAGAAAGAATATGGAAAGCATCCGATAATCCAAATACAATTCATGTAAGTTTGGTTCTCTTCTTATCTACATACTATTTTATGTTGAGAATTTCTTTCCCTCCAAAGGAATAGTAGCATGGAAGAAGGATAGACCAATAATCCATCAGATTAATGAGTCCATAGATCAGGTAGGATATAACTTTGATAACATTATGGATGGATATCTTGAGAGTTTCAAACAGAAAATGCAGAGTAGGTAAATAAGTCCCAAACAACTAGTTGAGGACTACAAAAATGAAATCTATTTTCTAGTTGATTGTGATAAGTTTTATATACAAGCAATAAAGCCTAGGGTTGCATGGGTAAAACCCCTGTAATATAAAGTCAACAAAGATGACACAAAAGATATCATAGAGGCTTTTTTAAATGAACCTGCCAATCCAAAGTCACCTTACTTTGGAACATATGAGGAAGCAAAGAGTAGTATATCTCTGGAAATTGAGATTCCCAAGATATTGAAAAGAGGAAGGAAGAGGCTTGATACATTCAAGAAGAAGTATGGCAAGACCTCCGACTCTCCTGTCATCTCTGAAAGTAAATAGGATACAGTCAAAATAGAGGATGTTGAATCTGAAGAAGAAAAGGAATAAAATGATATTGAACCTCCACAAAAGAAGAGGAAGGCAACACCAAAATACAAAAAGGAAAAAGGCGCTACCACTGTTGTCACCTTGAGGAGATTAAGGAGAAAACTTGTACTGAGTGATGATGAGGATGATGCTAAAGAAGATGTTACTATGGTTTTCACTAAACCAAAACCCACAATTGATCATAAGATTAAAGAATTAAAATAAGGAAGACCTATGAGTTCTTTAAAGTCACTGAATTATGCTTCTAGGACCAAGGAAGAAAAGAAAAATATTGAAGAAGTAGTGGTGGAGGAGATGGGAAAATGGAAATATGACCCCTCTGAGCTGAAGAATTATATGACTGGAGATCTATTCAAGGCAGTCTCCATTCCCTCAAACAATGCAGTCCAAATTGAAATGGACATAAGGGAACAGACATTGAAGAAAGTTATGCCTATCATGAAGGGAAAAGAAGTAAAAGAAGCCTTGAGCAAATATCAGAATAATCACACCCCCAGATTCAAGGCATTCCAAATATTGAACAAGAATGTAGAATATGTAGTCCAACATGCCACATTAGTATGGAAATCAATATTTGAGATGAAAGATGATGAGGCAGAAGTATTGAGTACAGACCCTCCTAAAAAGGTAAATGATGATACATTACCCGATGTACAAACCATTGAGGGGTCAAATGTTGAGCAGATTGCACTTGAGGTAATGGAATCATTACCCCAATCTCTTATCCAAAATATAATACATTTGAGCAAGGAAAAGGTCGCAAAATCCACATCTCAACTTGTAGTAAGCGAGAAACAGGATCCAATCACTAATGAGCCAAGCACGCCCGAGTCGCAGAAAGAAAAGGTAGATATTTCTACTAGTAGTATTGACTCATTAGTTAACATTGATTCAATAATTGGTACTATAAAGGTCAATGACCTAATTGGAATGAATACTGAAGAAAAGGATGAGGAAGGTAAAGGTAAAGAAATTGTTCCTTCACTGAGTCCTAAGACACAAGGAAAATTAAAAATAGTAATTACTAATGAGATAGATCTTGATAAAGAAATTGTGATTCCAAATTGGGATCTATTCAGCTTATCTGTAGAGAAAATGGATATTCTAGGAGAATTGTGGAAGAAAAGAGCTACACAACAGAAGCTCAAAAAGGAAAGACAAAGGAATAAAGTACTTGAATATGTCAAAGTCATATTTGTAGATGCATTACAGATTGAAGTCAATGAGATTGAATCAATAATGGACCAACTTGTTGACATTTTCCACAAGTTCAACACAGATATGAATGGTCAAGAGAAGTTACTTGAGAAGATAGAGAAGAAATTTGAGAACAAGGTTCTAGAAAATATTGCAAAGAAGATTGCAATTGACCAGGTGCAACTTACAAATATCATTAGCACTCTAGAAACCACTGTGAAAAATGTGGTAGCTCACTATTTGTAAAGTTGAGTGACACCTCTAACTTTACTATCGATATCAAGAACAAGATAGTGAAGATTGATGTAGACATGAAGGAAAGTGCAAGGCAGTTAGCACTTGACCCAGGCACCAGTTTTTCTCACTTCATGAAGATCAAGTATCTTACTGATCTACAAGCTAAATTGTTTAGAGAAGAAGCAAGGACTAGAGAATCACTTACAACAATCTAGAGACAACTCCTACGACACATGGATGTAATGTAGAAATGCATAACACATGCTAAGACACTCATTCATGACAATAATTTCTCAGTTGCAGAGCTAATGATAGAGTTGTCTGCAGAGCTTCAAGGTTAATTGCACATCATGAAGGTGCTATAGGACAATTGGGACAACACTTTGTCTTAGATTTTGAAGGTACATAGTGATTTCCTATCCTACTTTGGAATAACCTTGTAAATATCGCTTTTGGCATTTTTGACAAAAACAAGGGGGAAATATCATTACATTGTAATAAAGGGGAAATATCATTGAGGAAACACATGTACAGTGAAATAATGTAGAAAATATACTCTACAAAAATAATTTTGAAAAACACAAAAACATGGTTAATTGGACCCGAGCAGCAGAAGCAGTGTCAAAACCCGAGCAGACAGTAAGGGGGAGTTTTGACATAATAGACACATAATTCAATGATAAGTGTTTTTGTCACTAATGCCAAAGGGGGAGGTTGTAGACATTATGAAAATACATATTGTCAATTAGTGTCAAAACACTTAGTCAACTAGTGTCAATCGAGCCAGCAAGCATTATGTAAAGTCCCGAGTGATCAGCATTGCCCGACTGATCAGCATTTTCTGAGTGATCAACATCACTCGAGTAATCAGTATGACCCAAGTGATTTACAATATCACCCGAGTGACAGTTTATCACCTGAGTAGATTTTTTGGACCCGAGTGACAGTTTGAAGCCAACCTTGCATATATTGTTAAATATAATTTTGTTTATTGCAAGCTGACTTACAAAGTTATTTGTTGGATAAAGATATATATGTAAGATAGTTTTTTTATCCAATTAGTACATATATGAAAAATAATAAGTAAGAATGTATGCATAAGTGTAAAGACATGTGAATGGAAGTTTGATTAAGAGCAGAAGTATTCAGGACAACAAAGTCTCATCTATCACATTTAGGTGATCAGTTATATTAAGAAGGATCTTATTCAGGAATCATAGTTGCACAGAGTAGATCATAAAATGGTTCATTCTCACAGGTGGATTGGCAAAATCCTCTAACAAGGTGGACCTAATAGTCCTTTCTTTAAATATGTTAACAGAGTTGCATTACTTATTGTATTATAAAAAATCCTCTAACAAGGTGGACCTAACAGTCCTTTCTATGGTCCTAACATGGAAGACCATCAGAAGTGGTCCTTGTAAGCTCTAACAGGCTAAATTTATACTACAGTACTAAATCTTGTGGGTATCATCCCCACCCCAGTTTAACTTTCTTTTGGAAGGTTTCTAGGTAACCAAATATTGTGTTATGTGTTGTGTATGAATCTTTACTTTCAAGTTCTATGCATGCAAACAAATAAGTTAATCTAATTGTGGATTAAAAGGATTAAGTTT
>MU226945.1:530708-556306 GCA_018584345.1 Thuja plicata
CCCCCCCCCCCCCCCCCCCCTCAGTCACTGGGCACATCATATATTTCCAACACATACACCAATTGAAATGAATCCAATGAATGTACCTAATTCATCTAATGAAAATATAGAGCATGCAACTGTTTTAACACCTCGTAGAATAATTCACAGAAAACAAAAGTTTCTAATTGATATTGATGAAAATATTTTGAGGCCAATGGATGATAAAATGTCAGAAAGAAATTGTAGATGAATTGTTAACAAGATTTGGAATAACTATTTTGAAAAATTAAATCAAAATGGAAGATGTCAAGTAGTTTTAGAAATGATAAATAATCTGAAATTTAGAGAGACAATGACAATTGTGGGGTTGAGAACATCTGAAAATAGCACTAAGAGAACTATTATGAGAAATCTATTCGATGCAAACCAAGACATTGGTTCACAATCATGCAATAAATATCCTAATGTTACTCGATGTGTCCTCACATCAACTATAAAGGGAAAGGAAATGAAAAAATCTCGTATAGTAAGCAAAACAAGCAAGTCATTAAGGATGGTAGATCAACATTACGGAGAGCCTTACACAGGCAAGACAGAATTGAGGATCCAAACACTAATTCTCTTCGGTCATTATCGGGTAGACTCCCATGTAAGGACAAGGTTGTTGTTGATGCATTAAGAACATAAATTGAAAATTTTTGGCATGACAACACAAGGGTTTCACCCAACCAAAGAGACTTTGTTAAGAGGAGAATCAGATCTACAAATTGTATGCCACATCCAGAACACTTTTGGGTATGACACAAACACAATTTTATGAAAGACTCCTCCAAATATTTCCTCAAATTAAAATTAGTCAAAGATTTTTTTTAAATGACAAAACCCTTTTATGTCAAGATTAATCATGTGCGCACCACATGTTTTTGCAAGGTACATATTGAATTTTCCATGCATTATGATATATATCGTCATGTTTGTTTTACTTTGCACACTAACACTATTTTGCAGGAATGTGATCTTCAAGCACCTCCTACGTATTCAAGAGATTTTATGTCAATTGTATTATGCAATCGAGATGATGGTTGCATTTATTATAAGATGATGTGTTTGAATGGATCTTGTAGTGCATGTGGTGGTATGATAAAGTTGTTGATATGTCACCATCTAGAAAGCACAAATGAGATTGGAAATACACTAGTTTTTAGGTGGTTAAGTGTTTAGGGTGTTAACTTATCCCTCTATAAATAGTAGGTCATGTATATGCAGTTGTTGCAGATGAGAACAATGAGGAAAGGACTGATTACATTTTGTGTTGTTGTATTGAGGGAAAAAAGAAATTGACAACTACAGTCATTGATGGAGAGGGTATTGAGTACCCAATAGGAACTATTGTTGTGACAGGGACATGGCTTAGAATGTACGCTATCAAAATATAATGTGTTCTTGTTTGACGACTTTGAGACCTCTTACCATCATTCTATTACACTTTATATGTTGAATTTTGTATTCATTTATGCTTCTATGAAATGCAGGTACCCTATCCCAAAATCCAAGAAATGGTTTTTTGAGGACTATGAGACACATAGACATATTTTTCATTACTCAAACCTTCTTGTTGCAACAAATATTGAATTGATAAAGTATACATTTGGTAGACCTTGAAAGAAGAATTTATGGAAACTTCATGAATCTGAACATGAGGCAATACATGACACAATAAGGGTTAGAGCCGATCCAGAAGGTTCACTCAATTAGTTTTGGGTCATCATGAAGAATCATTATACAAATGGTAGAATTATTTTGAAAATTTTGTATATAAATTATGCGAAACAGTCTAACTTCACTTTTTTTGTAAATATAAATGACTATGAAGTGGTCTACATGCATATTTGGAGACCACATTTTGTATATTGAAAGAAGATCAAATTGTATATATAAAAGTGGCCATGGGCTGATTTGTATATACTGAAGGTCCACATTTTGTATAGTTTACTGTGTACCATTTAACTAAGAGGATATGAGTGAATTACGATTGATTACAATTATAAAAATGGCTCAAGCAGTGGATATCTCATATTTCTCTAAATTTTAAAATTGTTTCATGTGTAGTATTTATGTATGTATGTTCATTTTTATATTATGTATCTATGTATGTATGCTCTCTCTCTCTCTCTAAAGCAACTACCTTGAAAATATTATATTGAACCAAAGTAATAGGCATAATTTACAATTGAAATTATGGTGTTATATGCTATGCTTTGTGGACGTTTGAATTGTTTTACTTCTATTGTTGCAGAATTTGGCTTAGTGCACCTTGGGAACACTTCGATCTGACTTGCACTGGAATGTTCTTGATGGTTTGCAAGTTAAAAAGGTCTCCCCTAGCATTTACTAGGCCAACTAGAGCTGATGGAGTTGATGGTTTGGTCCCACGATGAACGGTTTGAAAGATGCACCATTGAGCAACTTTCAACTGAGCAACAATGCATCTTTTTGCACCAACCGAGATCGGGTCAAAAAATGGAATCTGAGTGGAGTCTCCCAGAACTGAGCCACATGCTTGTAGGCCTTACCAATACGGTCATTTCTCACTTCACAGATCTCTGATATCTCTCACGAGGTCCGTGATATGGGTCTCCAAAAATTGCTGCCCAATTTGGCTTAGTGCACCTTGGGAATACTTCGGTCTAACTTGCGCCGAAACATTCTTGATGGTTCACAAGAAAAAGAGGGTCTCCCCTAGAATTTACCCTACCAACTAGAGCTGATGGAGCTCATGGTTTGTTCCAATGACAAACGGTTTGAAATATGCACCATTGAGGAACTTTCAACTGACCAACAATGCAACTTTTTGCACCAACTGAGATTAGGTCAGCAAATGAAATCCAAGTGAAATCTCCCAGAACTAATCCACATTCTTGTAGGCCTTCCCAAGATGGTCCTTTTTCACTCCAAATATCTTTGATATCTCTCACGAGGTCCGAGATATGGCTCTCTAAAAATCGCTGCCCAATTTGGCTTAGTGCACCTTGGGAACACTTCGGTCTAACTTGCGCCAGAATGTTTTTGATGGTTCGCAAGAAAAAAGGGTCTCCCCTAGTGTTTAATAAGATAACTATAGTTAATGGTGCTGATGGTTTGGTCCCACGATGAATGCTTTGAAAGATGCACCATTGAGCAACTTTCAACTGAGCAACAATGCAACTTTTTGCACCATTCGAGAGCGGGTAGGCAAATGGAATCCAAGTGGAATCTCCTGGAACTAAGACACATGATTTTAGGCATTCCCAAGAAGGTCCTTGTGCACTTCATAGATCTCTAATATCTTTCACAAGGTCTGAGATATGGCTCTCCAAAAATTTCTGCCCAATTTAGCTTAGTGCACCTTGGGAACACTTTGGTCTGACTTGTGTCGGAACATTCTTGATGGTTCGCAAGAAAAAAAAGGTTTCTCCTAGAATTTACCTAGCCAATTGGAGCTAATGGAGCTAATTATTTGGTCCCATGACGAACGGTTTGAAATAACAATAATGAAAAAGTTGCATAGCAACTTTTAAAAGTTACTCGACAATATTTGTGCAATTTTTGACAATATTGCAAAATTTTGCTATTAGGACCTCTAGACCTATTGAAAGTACTTACAAGACCCTTAGATCCTTTATTAGGAGTTTTATTAGACAAAAAACATCAAACCTACTTATCTTATCATAGGTCATGAGTCTAATCAACCTTAGGTTTATAAAGACACCTTAGATGGATTGACTTTACAATGAGACCAATTTACTCAAAATGAATGGTTGATCTCTAGGATCTAACCATGATTACAAATATGTGAAGATGAACCAATGAAGACTCCTATCCATGCCTAGTGTTTCTTGGGTCCCTGCACCAAATATTCCTATAAAATCTAAGGTGTACCCAGGAACATTATATAGAGCATGAAAGATACACCTGCAAACATAAATTCACTTAAGTCATAGAGTGCATACATATAGAGAATGAAAGATACACCTAAATAAAATGTAGCACATCAAGCATTAATTCACTTAAATCATAAAATTGCTTGTCCTGGAGAAAACATGTAGTACATACATTATGAATCATAGACATGAATTCACTAAAGTCATTCACGTATGTCGTACACATGAATTTAGGTTATGTGTCATATACATAAATTTACATGACTTACACACACAAGTACATTAATTTATCAAAGCACACATGCATATACACAAGTCATGTGAAACAAGAGTATACTTAAGGCATAAACATCCAACCAACAAATTCAAGGATCAAATTTGAAGTTTCATATATAACAAAATGAACAATAATAGCGTACATATCAATACATGGCATAGATGCCAAATCCATAAAAGATTTACAAAAAAATGACATCAACTATGTCCAAGTCGATATATACAATGTACAAATTTCACATACAATATATATATATATATATATATATATATATACACAATATTTTTTCATGTTCAATGACCACAACTAGATCTCTAGAATGTCTCGATATATCTATGACTATCATGGATCATGAAAATTGAGCTTCTTCGCAGCAGCACTTGGGTCACTAAGTCTCTACACAAGAACAATTCAAATGCTAAGCCATATATATTATCTCAAAATAATATCAAAATAAATAAATATTGGGTTGTAATTTTCTGACAGTTGAATAATTGATTACCTCATCTCTTTCTCCTATGCTTGGGCTGAATGATAAATGAAATGGGCTCCATCGTGGGTGAGAGGGACTCCTAGAAAAATGGTGAGGTAGAGGAAGGACGGGAAGTGGTGAAGGGTCCTATAACAGGAAAAATAAATAATACAAAATACATGTTATAAACAAGAAATATTAAAAAATAAAAAATTCATGGACTAAAAAGAAAATGCATACCACAGCAGGATCTCCTGTGCTAGGAAAGGGATCCCTAGGAAGTGGAGAAGGGTTCACCTCATCTGAGGAAGCTATGACCAATTCTTGTATGAAAAGTCATATCAAATGACATACTAATAGAGGAACATGATTTCTAAAATATTTTGAACAAACAAGAATGCAATTGAAAGTAAATACGAAAACATGTTACCTCCTCCCTCTCCTAAACATCAATAGTTTCTGGTGCATTCATTAGTTTAGTGAAACCCAATTTATTCTACATGTATACAATAAACAAGTCAAGTGCATTCATCAATATACACTACATTGAAATATTCATAATAATTTCAACAAATATACTAAAATTGAACTTAATTACCTTTTTTGTTTCAATGTCCCCGATGATTTCTTCCTCTTTCCTAATGACCTCAAGCTTGGTGGGGTAGGATAAAAAAAAAAATTAACATAAGATAAATAATATGATACCGCATGAGTTTAATTAAAACAATAAACAAGAGGTGTGCAAAATATGATACCACATAGCTCTGTAAGCTAAAGTCAATGGCAGAAAGAGTGACATCCTCAATCTTAGAAATCTGAGCCCCTGACAAGAACTATAAAACACCAAATAAATATATAAGAAATAGTTTACAATGAATATTATGAATCACTTGAATTCCACAAATGATCATGCTCCACAACTGTACTATCACAAGTTTATAAAAAAAAATTACGAACCATTATTACAATATAAAAAATTTCTCTTCTTTCAAACACAAGACTATTCTTTAACAAATTTGTATTTACATTTAGAGAAGGATGGTTCAGATTGTATTCATGGGGGTCAGAGATTAGGACCACTTTTGCAGCAGGTAATAGGGTTGTTGTAGCCTGGCAGTGAGTATGTTTTAGTGTGTTTAACCTTAGCACGAAGGGATTTAGAGTGCTTTTAGGTTAAGAGTATGGTGTAGGAGCACCTCCTACCACTTGGAGTCTCATGAATATTGCAGACCCTTGATGGTCTTAGTGCAATCTTGGCCCAAAGGGACCCAAGACATCTTGTACTTCAAGGCTTTAGAATTAGTCTATCATTGAGATCTAATTGTGAGACCTAGTTCCAAGTTTGGGCACTTATAAGCCATTTGGTACACTATGGTCATGGGATATCATGGGCTTAAAATATACATAAAACTGATTTTTCCATATTCTCCTATGTATTAGCCTTCGAATGCAACCGGTTTGGGGAAGAGATCTTATCTATAACTCTAGTTATCATGAGTTGTGTCTCTACAACTCTGGTTTTTGTTCATTTCTAAGAGTTTCACATTGTTTTTCAAGTTTGAAGTGTTTCCACCATGGGAATTAGATAATATCTATTGGAAATATTCTTTGTAATATGCTTTCCAAGATTCTACAATTTTTTTTTGTGTTGATGCAGGGGGATGGCCATATGATTGAGCCCTAGGTGTATATCTCAATGTATGCACCAAATCTAAATATACACAGTAGTGTATAACTTCTAGAGAACCAAGAACCAAGGGACCTAATTATAGATTTGTTGTTTTTAATGAATACCTAAGTGTTCTAATTGGTTTCAAAAGGAAACACCTCCATTTGCTAGCACTTCCTTCTTTAGTGGAGGCCTAATTAGCCCCCTGGTCCAGTATGAGATTCTTTGACTTAGCCTCTATTTTGACCCCTCAAACCTTGGTGTTCCTGGTTTAGAAGTATCTTAGTAAAGGGTATTTGAATATATTATTCAATCCCTAAGTCTTTTGGGCCTTTCCAAATTTATCTTGACTATACTACCTGGACAGGGCTACTAGCATTTGACTAGACAGTTTAGTAAATGCCTTCAAAGGTCTCAATCAGTTTGATTGTCTACATGGACCAAGTCCATTTTGATTCCTTCATGATGTCTAAGATACCCATTGATCATTGTGTGGGCTTGTAAGCCTTGTAACCATTTTTGCGCTAAGACTAGTGGCTTGGGTCTTAGTAAGCCTCTTCATGATGAACCCATCTCTGTTGTCTACAACTCATAATTATCATGGGGGGTATTGAGTTTTTTTTTTGAATCAATTTTTAAATGTGTGAGAGTCAGGTTTTTCCACTCTTTATAGAGAGTTAAGGGATTTAGTGATTGGATCATCATACCCGTGACACTTGCATTAGAGTAGGTGGTATGGGTAGTGATGAAACTATTTGGGGTGCTTATGAACCTAGGGTGTAAATGGGTTCTTTTTTATGGTGAAGTTATAGACTAGTATATGGGGAATGTCCTAGTATGACAGTCAAATGCTAGAGAGTAAATTTTATTGAACTAGCAAGTGAATGTGCTTTGAGCGATAGGATAAGGACCTTATGATAAGTTGAGGGGTTCTTGGGGTGTCTTAGAAGTTATATGTTGGGAGTCTTCAGAATTCCATGGAGGTGTATTGAAGGATTAAGGATATTTATAATCAATGAATAATTAGAGATTGTGTTCATGATTTTGAACAAGAAATAAGAGTAAAAGAACGATGGTTAGATGTTCTGAATGATGTTCAAGGTTGATTGAGAAGCCAATAAGTGATTGGTTGGGGTATGAGTCTATGTATGAGTTCAACATTGTTTGAATTGAGTCCAAGGATGGAGGGCGGGAGTTCAAATCAATTTGAGTCATGATGGTTAGACAAGGAAGTGAATTCCTTGAGTTGAATTACATTAGAAAAATTCTTTGACCATAAAGCAATAGAAAACAAACATACACTAAGTTACCACCCTACAAATTATTAAGATATGATATTTTCAAAATAACGTACTATTCTATTTTATGAATATTTATAAAACATTACCTCAGGTGTTTGAGCTACCCATCTACGTCTACTAGAAAGAGCACTCCTTGGTGTGCTTATACCACTAGCTTCACCTTGCAATGCATATTATTCATGTATCAATTTAGATTCTTCTATACATAAAATTTTATTTACTTTTAACAAATTTAGGTAATTAATTAAAATAACATGTCAAAACACAAATTTAAATAAACCTATGTCAGCTCTGTACCATACACCATTGACAACAGATCATCTATGAGGGCCATATCCCCAGTAGTGGGTGCCTTACATCTTCTCCCACAATGTACACATGAATGGGATGTCAAACCATCCACACTCGCCTGACTATCTACCCCATCAAATATACCATTAAAACTGATGCAGATATGCTCAATGAGCTGGGATGACCCTGCAACTGTATCTGATGATAATGGAGCTCGCATGGGATGAGATGATCCTAATGGTGCATCTGATGGTGATGGAGCTGGTGTGGGATGGGATGATCCTAATGGTGCATGTGATGAAGATGGAGGTGGCACAGGCACTGATCCATCCTCTTCAATTAACTAAGTGCCATGTTGGATAATGACATCACTCAATGATGTAGCTGCATGAAGAGTCTGTATATCCATAGAATCCTTCACCACTACTAGGAACACAACATGAATGAGGGGTTTTCTTGTAGTATTCCTCCTCTCTTGTGGTCAGGTAATCCTATGTGCCCCAGGTCTATCGTGCGCAGAGCCTCTCCCTCTACCCTGGAACTCACAAAAGTCAAAGTAATTCGGCTTCTTGCCAAGGATAAACTCATAGTATAGCTTTCTCAAAAAATATAAAGGAACCTCATTATTATTACAAGGTGGTTGGTCAAATACCATGTACCACGTATCCCAAAAATCCAATTTCATCCCACTATGAGCAAACCAATGTATAGGAAACCATTTTGTATTAACTTCTAGGGAATTGCTAATATTAGGATCGGTAAAAAGGGCACATATGTCATGTTTTTATATGCCTTTTATTTTCACATCCTCATATGATAAACCATCAACATAATATGTACGACACCTATCCCTCCATGAACCCCATTTTGTCACCTCTTGAGACACCTCATTTGTACTATTGGACATTTTTCTAATGTAGTGGCAAGGGTAGAGTGATGTTGAAGACCGGAAGCATTCAACCTATTGACTAATATATTAATTTGTGCACTATTTTGGTTAAGGCGTTGCATGAGGTCCTATTGTGTTGCATTTACATGAGCTAATGACACATGTGGAGGGTCTACAGGTGGAGGTGGTTGTGGATGAGGAGAATTTTGAGGAGGATTTACAGCTGGCGATGGTGGTGGACGAGGAGAATTTTGAGGAGGGTTTACAGGGGTGGTCTTTCATTTCTTTTTCCTCTTCTTTGGTTGTTTGATGAATCTGATATGAAATTAATAAAAGAAAACAAAAACTCAATATCGTAACCTAATTTGATAAAAAAATGTAAAAAAAAACAACAAAACAACAAAAACAATAATACATACCTTTCTTACGGGGCGCCATTGCTTGAAAATGTGCAAATTGTTGAAGATATCTTGTTTTCTTCAAAGCTCGATCGGGTTCTTAGGTGTTTTTTCCCTTATCCACTCTGTCACTCTGTCATTTAGGCGTTAGAAATGGCCTAAGATGTGGGCTTTGCAAAATATAATATGTTGATGCTTAAAAAACACACACAATCAAAACCAGAAATTCAGCTCTATATATAATATGTTTCTAATAACCCAATCATGTTATTAGAAACATCTTAGAACCCGATCACGTTATTAGAAACTATAATATGTCTAATAAATCGATGGGTTATTATAAACATCTCAGAACCCGATCGGGTTCTGAGAAAGGTAAAGTTTCTTAATAATATTGTCTAGGCTTGGTTACCAAGCCTAGTACAATTTCAAAATTTCAATAACCCGACCGAGTTATGTGAAATTTGAATTTTTTTAAAACATGTGTCCACTTTTTTGGTCCACAACTTGGTGCACATACCCTATTCCAATATATATTTAAAACTTTAATTGTATTGGTAACAATGTTAATTCAAAATGATATTTAAAACACCAATAAACATTAAAGTACAAAAGAAACACCATGCACAATGAACATGAAATTTACGTGGAAACACAAGGTGGGAAAAAACACATAAAACTATTCTCAAATATAAAACATCAATAAAAGTGATTTGTACAGTTCTCACTACAGGTAAGGCTCACTATCAGTAAGGCTCATTGTCGGTTGGGCTTACTACCCTGAATATAAAATAGCTATCACAACTAACAGAAAAATGGCTAACTATCAATACAAGAGGCTCAAGGCCTATAGAAACTAGCTAACTTCCATAAGAGTATTGATAATAATAAATCCACCACTAAAGTAATGTAAACACCATTCTTTTTCCTTTGATAGCACATGATCACACAAAGAGTAAGATCTTCTAAGTTATATTCATTCTTTGTGTTCTTGCATACCATGTCTTCCATCGAACAATATCATCTTCTATATATATTTATTCATGCCATCATAGAATCATCCAAGTTGGCCTAACATAATTTGAAATAGGTCACACCAGATCATTTCTGTCATGGTAAGGAATGAAACATGGACCACATAGAACCTCCTTTCTCTAATTAGCACGCTACATATTCTCCATGACATTTGGAGCCAACAAATAGGAAAATATGCATTACAATACAAACAGTCACTCTGAAACACATTATCCAATATCCAGATCAGTCTAAGACCAAAATAATAACTCTTAGCATGTAACAACATGAATGGGACCAAGACAAACATGCTAAGGATAGATCATCATAACATTCCCTTTGGTGCACATTCAACTATAGCAGAAATTCTCATCAACCAAAAATACTAGTATACCAAAAACTGAACCTCATCTACTAAGTAGATATGTTGACATTAATGACAACCATAAGAAACAACCACATTTTAAAAATAGATATCCCTTGGGCCGAAAGTCTTTTTTACAAGCTTGAAATTGTTGATCTGTCCTCCAATATCTACTTGAGAACATTGGTGTGCATCTCTAATTGTAGGACTTAAAGTTCTTGATATAAGTGGATTTTTTAAACTATAAATACTTAGTGTGGAAGGTCTCATGTCAACATAAGTAATTAAATTTGATAAGTGTTGGAATATATAGAGAATTCAAGGTCTGCAGCAGTTGTTAAAGTTGTCTTATTTTCATATCTCAGTCAATAGTTTATCCAGATTTAATTGCACTAACATTATGGTGAGTCACAATAACTATTCATAATGTTTGATAGAAAAAATACTCGAACAATTTTATTTGCTTTAAATAACTAAATCAAATTAATTTGTATTACACTTAATTAATTATACATACTTGTGCTCCCAATATATCAACGAAAATCCTTTCCGGGTCAACTAGAGAAATGAAGGATGTATATAAATGTGTAGGACATTGATAAATAGCCCACCTTAACTCTTTTTTATCTATGTTAGCGGGATAAGGATGAAGTCAAATACTCCGCATTAAATTTCACGATAAAATAAATTGATGTTAATAGACTCTTTGACCCATCTTGGTATGCATGTTTCTCCATATGCCATTTTTTTGTTCTCCTACCCAATAACTATTTCAAAAATATTAATTCAATCAACCAAGGCTTCTTCTTTTTTTTTTCATAATCTAATATTATATAAATCACCTAAATATTTATAGCCAATCAACCCAAATTGTTTGGCTTCTATATAGCCCATGAGATGTTTGATTGTTAAATTCTAAAGTTGCTAAATTCCTTTAAAAGAATGATTTTTGTTTTTCCTCAAAAGGAATTGAAAGTTTAATTACCTTGTCTTAGATATTGATGAGTCTTTCTTCTGTTAATCTAACCATAAATGGGCTTCCCTTTCATCAACTAATGTGTACACAATCACATAAGAACATAGAGACTTGAACAACACAATTAACTAGGATACTATCTTACAACAATCAAGACACTATCCAACTCTTAAAAGTGTAATGTCATTTATATTAATAGATTTTTTTTGCACATGAAATATGCTTACTATTTTGAATACAATTCCTCTTAATCCATAAAGACCGATTATAGAACATCATATAAGAGCTAATCCAATTTTGAAATAAGTAGATAAGGCAAATTTAGCTTGAGGCATATAAGAAAGGAACCAAGTATACTAGCACACAAATAATTAGAGAACTATTATCATGTCACTAAAGAATGTGTGAATGAATGTGGTAATGATAAAAGGATACTCAAAATTTTAGCAGAGATATAAGAAATGAGCACCTTAATTTCAATTGCATCATTGCAAAATCTAATTATTTAAAAATCATCAATAAAAATGTTAAAATTTTACTTTTAGGTGGATACAATTCTAGAACGAACGAAAGGGGAAAGTGAAAGAAAATAAGAGCAAGGCAAAGAGTGATGCTCCCCTAGTTTATAAGACAAAGTAGGGCCCTTATGTAAAATATTGCATAAAGTGGATAAAGCCTTTGATAAGTTAAGAAAGATTCAAGAGGCAGGATCTTGGGTTGATGATTGGTTTTCGGGTAAAACCTCCACAACTGTCTCATCCAACCCAACTAGAAATAGTTGTTCATGCTCACTATTAATATATAGATCATCTTGGAAGAAATAATTTCACTTATACACCATCTCCATAAAGGATGACACCTCCTCCCATACGGACACCACCGAAGACTCCTACTTCCATAGTTCCAAGTACTTTAGAGATTCAAAACTACTAAAATTCTATGAAAATCAAAAGAACAAAAAGGAGTGAAATATATAAAAGCACACAATAACTACATATTTAATTGAAATATAGATTATAAACTATTGTTAGATTATTATTTTATAATATTTCTTATATCATGAAGAAAGAAAGAAAAAAAGAATTTAAAAGTATCCAATAATTATAAATTTAAATGAAGAGAGGATTGTAAATTGCTCATGCACAATTATTCTATATCATTTTCGCCAATTTTTTCATCTTTATAATGTATAACAAGTAAAAGGAAAATAAATGCTTTAAATTATACAATAATAGAAATGCTAGAGGTACACAAGTGCCTCTGCAATTCTACGCCTATCAATCAAAGCTTTTGTGAATACGAAATAGAATGTATACTTAAAAAGTCTTATATGTTTGCTGAAGACGACAATTTAATAATTATTTATGTAGGAAAAGTCTTGTTTGTTTTTTTTATTTACAATATAAGTAGGAAAACAACAGCGCACAGACACCACTCGTTCATAATCGCAATTTGGTCTTCTAAATGAAAATCCACGTTTCCTATACTTTTGACGAACTGGTAATTAACGTGAAGGCAATCTCTTTTGACTTCTTTCGTCAAAATGATTTGATTTATTTTTTAAATCAAGTCAAGAAAGACGGACATATTGCTAGTAATCAACTTTTTCTCTCTTTTATATATTATAGCTCTATCTCTCTACTTTTCTCTATATTTCTCACTCTTACTTACCTCTATCTACTTACTACTCTTTCTATTGATATCTCTCTATCTCTTACCATGTCCCTCTATATCTCTCTATATTTACCGTGTTATCTATATATCTAGATATGTGCACCAAGATGGTTAATCAAAAAGTTGTCACTCACTTAGAAAAATTTGAAATGTTTAGTGATGCATTCGAATTATTTGAAAATTCAAATAACTTGAACATGTTACAACTCAAAAAATCTACGCCTTAACAGGTATGGGGTTTTAAAATTAAAACCCCAATCATGTTAAACTTATATACAACTACGATTAGATTTTTAAAATTACAAGAACCCAATCATTCATTCTACCTACCATCAACGAAATCAACATGCCATGATGTCAAAGATGTATGTTTATATTTTTTAACATAGTTTAAATATTTTTTATTAAAATTTGACTTTTTAATTATCATTTTTTATTTAGTTTTATTTTGTTACAAAATTGATATCAAATGCTCCAAACCCTAGGCCTAAACAAAATTTACCTCCTAAAAACATGGAAGAAGCCACCAAAGACATCCCTCAAATGGGTAACCCTCTGGCTCCTTGAAGAAACCCCCAAAAAAACTCACAAAATGAGTTATCATCTCATTTAGCATAAAATATAGCCACTATCTCTCAACTAGCTGCTGGAATAAAGACTTTCCAACATGCCTACCATACATCCCTTGTCATAGCCTTGGGAATAATGGTGACAAATCTTGGTGAAGTCACCATACAAATGACTACTTGGAAAACTTATTAAAACTAATGATGTGATTATAATGCACATTGCAAGTGGCATGTGATGAAATGAAAGCCAAAGAAATATGAAAACCAAATTTATGTGCTCTTTACACTAATCCCAAAACCAATGAGCATCTTCTTATTTATTCAAAGAGGTTTCTAATACATTGGTGTAATCACAAGGGCATCAAAACTAATTTTTGGGATAGATGTTGGGTAGACTTCAACCAACCCCAACCTCCTTATAATTATTGTTAGGTGCCTTCATATTTTTTGAGAAAACTATAGTGCAAGGTTTTCCTCAATCAAACTACTAATTACTTTTATATGAGGCAATTCTAGGTAGAGGTGGAGGGTCTGCTTAGGATAGACTAGAAGCTTGACAAGTACAAATTGTCCAAATAAAGCACCACTAGTAGTGAAATCCATTGTTATATGAGGCATGTGTGAGATCAGGTGGAATTGTTTGTTGACTTGTATAAAACAGGGGTTCTATGGGCTTGACATGCATGTATGTAAAAATTATTTTATAACATTTTAATGTAAATAATTTTTTTATTATAGATCAAACAAAAACCTGATGCAAACACTATGCATTTCAAGTTGTAGTGGCAGAAGGTGGTACACTATTGACCATTCCCACTACAACTTACCCAATTGCATCTTCATTAGAGGTAAAAATTCTATGAAATCTCAAAATAGAATAAGACATTATATTCAAAATATTATCTTTTAAGATATATGAACTTACTAATTATATATTTGTTTATGGTTTAACAGGTGATGATAGCCAACCAAAATCACAAGTCCATGATGGTACCCTTACGCCCATTTCATTTGTCCTAGAAATCTATATAGTATCCTTTTTTCTCATACATGAACTTAGCATTCTTATTGAATATGTATATCATTTAAGTAATTATTTTATCTATATTTTAATTTATATATGCTGATCTTATGTTACTTTTGTAGGGTACACCAAATGTTTCTAAGGTAAAACCTATGACAAATTCTTCCTTGAGATCGAGTGATCAAGGATAAGTAATGGGTATGTGCAGGATCATGGTATGCCAAAAATTGGTGATGTGATAAAATGATCTTTTCACTCGTCCAAAAGCACACCCAAAAGTTTGTTGAATTTTTAGTAGGCCTAGGTGTCAGTACACTTGGCCAAGCCAAAAGCCAAAGCTAAAGAATTATCGGATATCTGATATTATCAGATATCTGATATTATCAGATATCCGATATTCATCAGTGACAATATAGTGTTGCCTGCAGTTGCGTTCAACATTCTCATTGTGAAAATGTTGAAGCAGCCAAGCAAAGCATATCGTATATTCGTTAGGGATCCTATATCCGATTTTCTAAAGTAAAGAGGTAAGTGAAATTTATTAGTTTCATTCTTGTTTTTGGTTTTTGAAATGAAATTTGTTGTTTTAAAAAAAACTAGGGTTGAAATGATATTGTTTATTGTTTTTTAAAATCAATTATAAACTTGAGTTGGAATGATAAAAACTAGGGTTGAGATTAATATTCTTTATTGTTTTTGAATCAGACATGGATTCAAACCAATCAGAAAACCCTCCCAATGAGTCTGCGAACAATCTAGAACCACCTCAAAATGATCCCCCACCTTCAGAAGACCAACCAGTCTCAAACCCTCGACCATTACAGGATCTCATAGGAGACAATCTAAATCAGCTTAGAGGATATTAGAACACATATGCGAATATCCTCACCTTGTGCCACATGTTTTCCAAGCTGAACTCCATTATTCAAAGCATGGAGAAACTCACAGAACAACACAATGTTGCACTTCTTTGGCGCGATTCCATGCATGCCCAGTTTGATGATGGGATTGAATATGATCAAATTATGGATCTAAATATAACAAAACATGGCATATGTAACATTTTTGTTGATCCCAAAAGTGGACCCTAAAAAAACTAAGTTGTCAATTAAATGGTGCACAAATGATGCAATACATGACAACTTTTGGGATCATTGGTAGATGGTTTTTGATAGACCACCCCACAACAATTTGGATGTCCCATTCTATTTCATAAGAAAATTGTATGTTGAATTTGTGCTTGGTCACAAGGTAAATTGTTGGAGCATGAGACACAACCAGGGCATAGGCTTAGGCACTCCTCAGGATAGGCCGGCGGCACAACATGTGAAATCCTGCACATGTTTCCCCCCTCCCAATATTTCACCACCTCCTACAATGCAGCATCCTAATATTATTGTTGAGGCCGACTCACAGACTATTCGAGCCATTCACACCTTGAGTTATCTATTGGTTAGGCAGAGTGTGGCATTGTTGCCTCCTCATGTTGAGGCTTCTGGACATTCCACATTCTCCATGAGCTCACATGTTTGTGTGCCCCATACTTGCGTTATGTGCAAGAATATGTGCTTGGGTCCCCCGAGTGATAGTGATGCATATAACTATTTCTTTGAGGTGGATGATACTACACAGCACACTACATGCACTAAAGCACCTCATGGATATGTGCATTAGGGGCATACAGAGCCATGGAGTCCTGTTACTGTAAGATTAAATAGTTAACTGGTTACATTGTATTTAATTTTAAACATTTGTATTTTTAATAGAATTTCTTATAATGATTTCCCACTTATGTATTTTTATGTGTCATTTATGTCCAATTGATGAGAGAGGAGGAGATGGCATAGGTGGAGGGGTCCACACTTTCGGTCATTTCATTTGGCCTTGACACTTCCACCGTACATATGTTTTAATGTACTCATTGGTTTTCTTTTATTATAATAGTATATACATGTGTTTTCTAATTTTTATGATCATCTTATTACGTACTGATGCAGGTTTCACCAGTTGCCACTGGGGGAAATGTGAGGGGGTTCAGGTGTCTGGTGTTAACAAGGGGAAGGTAATTAAGTATTTTAGATTGTTAAAGCATACATGTATACTTGTCACTTGTGTGTACTCATTTTTAAATACATGTTTATTTGACAGAGGGTGGTGTCTAATGATATTGTGAGACCAGTTTGCCACGATAGAGTCACAATCATCCCAATTCACAGTGATCTAAATTTATTTATGTGTATTTTACTATCAAGTATATATTTAATATGATCAAGTAATGATTGTATGAATTATTTGTTTGACTTTTGTAGGTCACCCCTAGTTTGAGCGAGGTACCATGCCAAGGGTTTGTATCACTGATGACCCAACCGACATTTCCTGAAGAAACTTCAACATAGGTAAGTTTTAATGTTAATTCAATTAATTTTGAAACATGTATTTTCTACCAAGGATTTAACATTAAATAGTATCAGTCTTATATCAATCTCATGTTCGCAAACATATATACAGGTCAGAGTCGACATTGGTAGCATTGTCCCTTCGCTACCAAGGACATATATTAGATATCCTCACCGCATGAGGAGACCGAGAGGCGAGGTACATGAGAGTTCAATTTAAAAAATTTATTTTGTTGAGATTAATGGGAAGTATGTACTGAGAGGGGAGGGGTGAATCAGTACCTCTAAAACTTTTGTGTCCTTTAATCAATTTACCTTTGTAATCAATTGTATATCCATTCAATCTGATCTATACTATATTTATGTGGGTTATATCAATTCATAACATTAACATACATGTGAACATTAATAGAAACATTCATGAAAGTAATTTGACACATAACACAAGATATGATATTGCAGAAAACTCCTATTAGGAAGTAAAAACTACGGTGGGGATGATACCCACAAAAGCTTCACTATCTGCAGATTGGAAGGGGTTGGTTAAGGCTTACAATTTTGGTCACTTTTGATGATCTACCCTGTTAAGAGTATCGGTGGAGACCTGTTAAACTATACTCTGTTAAGAGCTTTAGAAACACTGTTGAGTGTGCACTCGGTTAAGAGATTTTTGTTGGACTGTTAAATCCACCTTCCTTGAAAGGATTTTTACACTTTGCTCCACTTGTTAGAATGATAGAAAATTACAAATTGACCTGGTAAATATAATATCCTATTGCTGATATAGATCCAATTTAGTTTACATGAAAAATATTATCACCTAATTGTGATTGAATAATACCTTTGATTCTCGGTATCCTTTGTTCTTGGTTCTCATAACCAAATTCACCTTTTGTTGTTCTTGTTCTTGAAACTCTCAATCTGATCCATAGATGTGCTCATTTCCTTCATTCATGTTCTCCTCTCTCTTCACATCATTTTTAATCCATGTATAATAAATGATTGCATCATCTATTTATAGCCGGAATGACATCATCAAGTTTTGATAAAAACAATGTTAACTCTAAGATCAGGTTTACAACTTGTACCTAGATCTCCTAGTCTATGTGTTTTAAATTAGTTAAACTGATTAAAGCACTTACATTCATGTATCTTGTCCCCAAAGAAATAGATTTAAAAATAAATCAATATCCTATAAATAGAATAAGCTTGCTTTATCTGACGTGAAAGTCAGATCCAGTTTTTGCGGGCTGCAACTGACTTTCAGTTTTTGTCTGTCAGTTGCTCTTTAACTGTCTTGTTGGTCTACACTGCATCTTGCATGTCATATTCCTTGGTCAGTTTCCTCTATATCTTTTTGTCTTTATATTTTTGGTTTACACACTAAGTTGTGTCATCGGTTCTCTTTGCACTTTGTCATCTTCGGTGATCTCTTTCTATCTGATCTTCGGTTTTCTCTTGTCCTGTCTTGCGGTGTATGCTTACCAAAATTTTTGTTTGTATGCTACTATAAAATTAATGTCATCAATCTCTGCTTTTGACATTAGTATCAAAAACTGATATGTGCAAAATACTAACAAAATGTTAAATATATACAACATATATAACCCTTAGTCATTTAATGACTCCCCTATGTATATGCCAGTATATCTGTACATATGACGTCTTTCCATATACATATCATTTTCCCATATGAATATACATATACATATTTACCATTTGCCCATATGAATGAATGAATGAATACATATCATTTTCTCTTTTATTTTGTACTCATATCATTTTCCCCCTTTTTTGATATTAAGGGAAAAGGTGTTTACGTTAGAGCTTATCAAAAATGTTGGAGCATGAAGACTTCATGTCTTCCATTACTTTCTCCCATTGTTCTTTGAGGTTCTCTAGAGCCATGTGCTTGAGTGTGATCATGGAATGCATGCCATATATGTTGTCTTCTACAGACATCTCGGGAGTTGCTATCAGTTGCCTTGCTGAACTAATATGCTATTGGAGCAGTGTAAGGTTTGGTAGAAGTTGAGCTTGGAGATCGGTTACTTCTTCCCTAAAGTGCGTCTCTTCTTGCCACAGTTTCTACCTTAAACTTTTGATTTCAATGATTTTCTCATAATGCATCTTAACTACATTGTCTCCATCGGTGGTTAATCTTTGTACACTATTTGCTAGATTTGTATCCAGCTTTGCAATGTTGTCACTATTTTCGTTAGTGAACTTGTCTATTGTGCTCAATTTTTGAATTAAGGTTATAGTTTCAGATATTATTGGATCTAATTTAGTGATGAATTCTAATAGCTTTACCTTATTTACCGCTACTTCTTGGATGATTTTTTCAATGAGCTTCTGTTGGTACTTCAGCTCTTCTCTCTCCTCTATTGCCTTCTCAGCATCAATATTCTGAGTTGTTATTACATCAGTTGGAGTTGATAATTGATGTAGTATTGGCTTTTTTTGATCAATATCAACATCGGGTACAATTTGGTGGAAAATTTCCCATGTTGTCTCTAGTACCATGGAGTCTTTGTGTTTTTTCTTCAGCTTCTCCTGTAATGCCTTCCTTTGGCATATTTCTCCATATTCTTGTAATGCTTCAAAGTCAAGAGTAGATGGATCATACTTTGGCATTTCTATTAATTCATCCAAGGTGACTTCCAACTTGTTCTTCATTGATTTCTTCTTCTTCTTCTTCTGTGAATCACTAGAATGTAAAACCATTGCCAATTTCTCAGCTTTCTCGGTTGTGCTCGATGAAGTGAACTGTTGTCCTTCTTTTTGCTACTTGGTGTCGATTTCAGCTTGTTGGGTGTTTGTAGATGTCTCCACATTAACCTTCACATCGTCGGTATGATGCTTGTTGGTTTCCTCAGGAGTATCATCTTTAGGTTTTTCTCCTTCATTGGTGTCCTTAGCTTCATCCTTATTTGTTTCTGCATTTTTATCTATTATATCTACATCCTTTTCTTTATCTCCTCCAGTAACCTTATCAGTGTCGGTTACATCTTGAGTGGCTCTGATGTCTTTCTGACCATCAGTGTTGTCCTTCTTTTCTTCTTCCCTTGCATCCTTGGGACTATCCTTTTCAGGTGACTTTCTTGATTCTTGCAAGATATTGATAGCTTGTATAAATATTGGCATGTTGCCTGGAATGTTTACTTGTGCAGTATCAACTGTTGTGTCCTTCTCATCAGTTATGTCCTTTGCAATAGTGACATCTTCATCTTTATTCACTTCCTCTGCTGGGTCATCGATAATGTCAATGACATTAGTATCCACAATGTTGTCATTTGTGGTATCTAGCCATGATTCGTCTACAACATCTACAGTGTTGTTCCTAGTTGTATCATCTTATTCTTTGTCTAACTCAATAGATCTGTCATCTTGAGTTGCCTTATCAATATATTGTTGTTGAAGGTCTTTGTTGAGGCTTTCCTCCTCAATAGGTCTATTCATAATTTTACTCCATTTATTATGGCTATCCTTCTCAAGCTCTATAAGCTTTCCTTCAATAAATTTGTATCCTCTCAGCTTCGGTGAGAACTGCGTTTTGTATTTCTCCATCATTTCATCTATTTCTACCTTCTTTGATTTAGGTGCCATGAGAGAAATAAGTACTCTTTCTCTTATTTCTTTTTCATTCTTCAAGGAAAATGTACATCTGGAGTATAGTCTATCGAATAGTTCTCTTGGTACATGATTGTCTTCAAACGGAATTGGTACATATTTGAACTTGTACATTTTTGCTATGATGGCGTCCTCTATTTTATTATGATCTTCTGGGTCTAATTTTAACCTTCTAATATTTGAATCTATAATAGATCAAGAATTTGCAATAGATTTACATATGTCATCAATAGATTCAGGAGTTGTTACCTTGACACTTTCTTCCTCTACAGCTTCATCTTGCTCAGTATCTTCTATATCCTTTCGAGTTCTGATGAGGTTCCTTCCTCTTTTTTCTTCCCTCTCTTCGGTGTGGCAGCTTTCCTTTTGTAGGTTCTAACCTTTCCTTTCTTCAAAGGTGAAGGAGTAGAATCCTTTGATGTTGTCTTCTTATTCTGGAAGTAGTTTTTATCCTTGGCTTCTTAGTTGGTGGAGGAGGTGGTGAATCTGACTCTGTTTCCTGGGAGTCATCCTTTTCCTCTATTTGACCGATAGATAATTGTTCTTCATTTTCTTCCTCTTGTTCAAATTTTTCATCCTGTTCATCTTCTTCCTTGGTTGTCGACAGCATCTTCTTGAGATTCTTGACCATCTTGTCCTTCTTTTTGACAATTTTCTTAACAACCAGGCCAGATTTTATTCTTGTCTTGGCCTCTTCATATGTTCTAAATTTCCTTTGTTTCTTATCCAATGGTTCATTGATCAAGGCATCAATTGCCTTAGTTGCAAGATCAATGTTTATTTTATACTCCAATGATTGTAACCATGTTGTCCTCGGTACAATAGGCTTGATATAAGTATTTTTTGTATCAACCTTGAAGCATATCTCACCTTTATACTTCTCAATGAGTTGTTTGTGGATTCTTACCCTCTTTTGCATTCGGTATTTGAATACATTAAAGTATTCATCCATGACTGTCTCAAAATTATCTCCTAGTGTGGCTATGTGCTCACTGATTTGCATGGTGACTGGTTCGGTGTTGTCCCATTTCACATCTCCTACCGGTGAGAATGTTTATTGAAAATAGAAGGAGATACACATTATGAGTGAGCCAAAATTACATGTATTTGACTTTGCATTCCTGATAGTCTTTAAATTATCTTTTAACTAGTTTAGGAGTAGTTCAGATAAATCTAATTGTGTTCCCTTCTTCAGAATTTTGTACACTGTGTCTACTTCACCTGATGCTATGTTGTTCAATCTTCTTTCTTGGAAGAATATGTAGCCTAGAACACACACACCGAACTTGATCTCATTATCGGTTATGGTAGTAACTTTCAGTCCTCTACCATCCCATTTGGCTCCTGTCATCTTCTCGGTCTCGACATTAGGTGGATGATTTAGTGCCTTTACTTTCTTAGTTATATGGTAACCTATGACCGCATGGATGACATCTCTGTTTATCACCTTCGGTTCATCAAGCCATAGATTTTTGTTATGCATTCAAATTAGCACTAATTGAATCCATTCAGTTTTGAAAACCTTCGGCAACATTAGGGCAATGGTGAGCGATTTTACTTCTAAGTGCTTATGTTCATCTTTCAGAGTTTAATATTCATTACATAGCTACTTATAAGCTTCTTCAACTTCTAAAGTTCCTATCTCTGCAATCTTGCAGTGTATGAAAGATCGAACGTCTTCCACGAGTAAAATCCTAGCTAGTATGCCTGAAAATTCTCTAACGTCGTCAAGTTGTGAGGCAACCTCAAGATGTATCTTGTAGTTAGGTTCCTCACATGCCAAATTCTTGATGAGATTGAACTCATCCTTCTTTGTGTTCTTGGATTTCACTGTTCTTGATGTCGAGGCCATTTTAAGAAAATTAGGGCTTCTAGTGAAATGCGTGACAATAGAGTTATCCATTTTGTAGAACTTACTATATATTCTTCCAATGATTCCTGATCTTATTTGGAGTGATATTTTTCAATTCGTGGTTGCTCTATGACTTAGTTTCTTTCTACTCAAAAATCACCTTGGTCGCTCTGCTCTGGTCATTGTGAACAATGAGTTGTTTCATTGCCCTATTTATAGTTGTTGCCCTAAAATGTGTGTCATAAATACTTACCAACTCCTTGGTCTATGAAGATGGATTTTGTGGGTGAAGACTTCATTTTACTTTGGTGACACTCATAACATTTCAGAGCAGTCGTTATTCCACTTATTTTTACCGACGGGTTTCGGTGTGGCAGACAACTTGTTCACTTTGCTTGTTTACCGATGAGGCTTAGTTTATACTTAGCAACTTTGGTTTTAACTGACACTTCTCGATAAGTGTAGGCAGTCTTAGTTTTGAGTGTATACCAATTGGTTTCGATATATATGCCCAAAAGCATAGTTATCACATATTTTAACAAGTAATACCATGATGCATCTTTACATATGCTTGTTTGGCATTATATCAACCTATATATTATGGAACTAATGTAAAATAATAAATTGGGTAATACAGTTCCATACTTACTTATTCTTCTTAGGTGGGAGTGGTGATGTCACCAGATCCATTGGATGGGGTGTCACCATTTGCATTTCCCGATCGAGCTTCATAATTGTTTGAATCTTTTCTCCACATTTTTTCTCTTGCTCTCTGGATGTCTTGAATGGTGTTTCCATTCGGATATGTTCTTGTCTCTATCATTTTCTCTCTGCAGTCTTTCTTGAGATGACCAACTTTATGACAGTGTAAGCATGCCATTCTGGGGTTTGTCCATCCTCTAAACTTTCTAGTCCATTATCTCATACAGTTTGTGGCAATGTGACCATATCTTCCACATACTGTACAATTTATTCAAGTATTGTAATCTCATACATACTGGTTACCATCTCTTCAGTTGATAGGGAGTTTCTTGACCTGTAGGCTTCCATGCTTGCTTTTTCTTTTTTCAGCGTTCAAGAGTTGTGTGCCCATTCATTTGGCAAGGAGGACAATACTTGTCCATGTAGGTTTCCTTCTTTGGTTGGTTCATCTTAGACTTACATGCATATACTTTATGTTCTTTCTTGTTATGTTTATAACAAAATCCTATGAATGAAGATGTAGATTTAGGAATACCTTTCATTTTTCCTTTGCATACATTTGATTTATGGCCTTTCTTTCCACATTGATTGCATGTAAGCTTCTTTGATCTTGAATTTGTAGAGACATTCTTTGGATCAGATTGATCTGATGATTCTCCATTGTCGATAAAACCTAGACCGATATTGTTTTTGACTCTTCGTTGTCCTTCAAGAAAATCATCCATTCTTTTATTTCTTTCCTCATATTTGTTTATAATTTCATTATGTTGTTGTTGAATTCTTATTTCATGTTTTAATTTTTCATTCTCATCCCTTAGTTCACCGATAGCTTCTATTATTTCAATGAGCTCAACATTTATTTTGTTTGTCTCTTGACTCATAAGAATAATCTGATTTGTTATCTCATGGTGATGCTACGTAAGTCTTTGTATTTCAAACTCTTTTTCTTGTACCTTTTCTATGATCTTTCTTCTGTCATCAATAGCTAGTGTTCTTTCTTTCTCAGCTTGTCTACCATTGTTCATGACATCAATCATCCTTACCATCTGCATCTCTTGACCAATTTGTAGAGATTTAACTTGTCCAGACAGATGTAGATTGATTTCAATTAGGCTTGTGATGCTTTCTTCTAATGTATCTGATGCTTTGCTTGTAGTTGATCCCGAAGACTCAAAGAAATCTTGTATCTCTTCCTCATGATAATTTGTATCATTACAGTGAGATGCCATGTTATTTTTTTCATCTAGCAGATGTCTCATATTGATTCTATCTTCTTTATACTATTCATAGAACATCTGAATTTCAAGCTTTTTATTCTCAATATTTTTATCAGGTTTGTACTTCTCCATTGTATGATCTTTTCTCTTAAGCCTTTAAGCTTTCCAAGAAGAGACTTAGCTCTGATACCAATTTTTGGGATTAATGGTAAGTATGTACTGAGAGGGGAGGGGTGAATCGGTACCTCTAAAACTTTTGTATCCTTTAATCAATTAACCTTTGTAATCAATTGTATATCCATTCAATCTGATCTATACTATCTTGATGTGAGTTATATCAATTCATAACATTAACATACATGTGAAAATTTATAGAAATATTCATGAAAGTAATTTGACACATAACACAAGATATGATATCATAGAAAACTCTTGTTAGGAAGTAAAAACTATGATGGGGATGGCACCCACATAATCTTCACTATCTGCACATTGGAAGGGGCCTGTTAAGGCTTACAATTTTGATCACTTCTGATGATCTACCCTGTTAAGATTGTCGATGAAGACCTATTAAAGTCTACTCTATTAAGAGCTTTGGAAAAAATGTTGAGTGTGTACTTGGTTAAGAGATTTGTTGTTGGACTATTAAATCCACCTTCCTTGAAAATATTTTTACACTTTTCTCCACTTGTTAGAATGATAGAAAATTAAAAATTGACCTGGTAAATACAATCTCCTATTGCTGATATAGATCTAATTTAGTTTACATAAAAAATATTATCACCTAATTGTGATTGAATAATACCTCTGATTCTCAGTATCCTCTATTCTTGGTTCTGATAACCAAATTCACGGGTATGTGCAAGATCATGGGGGGCCAAAAAGTGGCGATGTGAAAAAAATCCACTTTTCACTCGTCCAAAAGCGCATGAAAGTGCTTGTTGACTTTTTAGTAGGCCTGGGTGTCAGTACACCTGG
>MU226945.1:574852-591483 GCA_018584345.1 Thuja plicata
TAATATATATTATATAATATTTAATATATAATAATATTAAATAATATTTAATATATAATAATATTAAATAATATTTAATATATATAATATATAATCTAATATATAATTTAATATATAATAGATATTATATAATATTTAATATATATAATATATAATCTAATATATAATAGATAATCTAATATCTAGTATGGAGAAATGGGAGGGTAAGAGGGAGAAAGGGGTGAAAAATTTCAAAATTCAAAATTCTGCCGGTTTATTGGGTACTTAAAAAAATCGGGTACCCGATTAGTCTCAGTATTGCTTTGTGCACCATACCTACTTGGTCAACTCTTCAAATATCTCAAAAACATGTTTTTCCCCTATTTCTCTGAGTTCCAGACTTTGACCATGTAGCTGACGACTTTTTTTTTACCCAAATTTGATGAAACAAAAAGGGTATCTTAAGGAGATGATCAAATTTCTATGGATATAATTGTTGTCAAATTTTGAATTTGGTAAGTAATTATTAGTTATTTTCCAATTGAGTTACGTCTAAAGTGCTGATTTATATACTGATTGAAAAATGGCTATAACTTTCAGACGGTATAAGATTTTTCAAATCCAAAAAATGCGTCACATTCTATGCTTCACCTATTATAAGAAATTTTTTTATTTTTTTGAATTTGGTAAATTTTTCAATGAGTTAAGGTGGTCAGACACGAGAGTTTTTTTATTCTGAAAATGTTGTAGCAGATAATTCATAATTAATTATTTTTTTGGAATAAAATTACACAAAAATATGTGTCACACCCGGGCAGGAGTCTACTACTTATATAGAAAATCTTATAAAAAAATATTATCATTTGATTATGATTAAGGTGGTCAGACATACACCTACTTCTTTTTTTTTTCCTAAAATTTTTGTACTGCTGCATTGAAATCTATACTTTTCATCAATCATATTAACTTTTTTTTAGAAAAGGTCTAGTAGTTTAGAAACTACATTCAATTTTCTACAGATTCTATTCTTACAAATTTTGATATTAGGTTGATAGCTAGTTCAATTTTTCATGTCAAGTTTACTAACCCTGATTTTCTAATTTTTCATTTCCACTTAAGGGCATAGTTTGGCCCCTCATGATCTTGCACATACCCTCACCTTTTGTTGTTCTTGTTCTTGAAACTCTCAATCTAATCCATAGATGTGATCATTTCCTTCATTCATGTTCTCCTCTCTCTTCACATCCTTTTTATCCATTTATAATGAATGATTGCATCATCTATTTATAGATGGATTGACATCATCAAGTTTCCATAAAAACAATATTAACTCTAAGATCAGGTTTACAACTTGTACCTAGATCTCCTAGTCTATGTGTTTTAAATTAGTTAGACTGATTAAAGCACTTAAATTCATGTATCTTGTCCCTAAAGAAATGGATTTAAAAACAAATCAATATCCTATAAATAGAATAATCTTTCTTTATCTAACGTGGAAGTCAAATCCACTTTTTGCGGGCTGCAACTAACTTTCAGTTTCTGTTTGTCGGTTGCTCTTTAGCTGTCTCGTCGGTCTGCAATGTATCTTGCATGTTGGGTTCCTTGGTTGGGTTCCTCTATATTTTACTATCTTTGTATTTTTGGTTTACACACTAAGTTGTGTCATCTGTTCTCTTTGCACTTTGTCATCTTCGGTGATCTCTTTCTATCTAATCTTCGGTTTGCTCTTGTCTTGTCTTTCGATATATGCTTACAGAAAGAGTTGTTTGTATACTAATGACAAATTAATTTCATCATATTTATTATTGTTGACTATGATTTTAAATTTTTATTTATTCTTTGTAGAAACCATATAAATTAAGTAATCTAACTTGGGGTTTCACTTTTGTGTTTTAATGCAGGATCCATCTGAGCTGAAGAGTAGTTCAAAGAGACTTCACTTTGATCATCCAACAGTAGAATAGGATGTCCTAGAAACATTTTTAGTTGAACTTCTTAGCTTGAGATGTCATATGGCACATTTTGAGATGGCATATGCCATATTGTATATATATATATGTTGATTTTGTAATTTTTTTGAGATGACATGTACCACATTTTGTACAAAACTATTTCATATATACATATCTACATGTTCATTTCTAATTATTTTATCTTTTTCATGTGTTCTATGTATGTATCATTTCCATGTTATATCTTTGGCATGTGTTGTATGTATGTATTATTTTCATATTATGTCTTTGTCATGCATTGTATATATGTATGTATGCTCATTTTCATATTATATCTTTTCCATGCGTTGCATGTATGTATTATTTTCATACTACATCTTCATTCTCCATTAGCCATTTGATGCACTATACTTTTGAGAGCACGAAATGTTGATTGCAAGATTCATGGTAGATAGGAGTGCAATTGATTAATGTTTTGTCAAATGCATTATGTTATTTAACATTTATTTTACATGTGTTTATTTGACAGAATCCATTGTTGTGATGTTGGAATAACTAAACCTCTGATTTGGTTTTCAATTTCCTTCATTCATACATGTGGCATGCCCACTAAGACAACCTTTGATCCTTTATAGATTTGGTTGTCATTTTATTAATGTTATTATTTTGGTGTTACACCTTGTTTGAATAGATCTAAAAGTACTTTGGATGCTTTGTTTATTATCCTTGCAGTCAATGTAATGAAATCTGTTTACATCATTCTATTAAATAATTAACGTGCCTTGTATTTATATTAAAAGAAGTTCAACATTTTTTCTTTACATTGTTCAAAAAGCTCAGCATATCTTATTTACATTGTAGTTCAACGTACTTGGTTTACATTGTTCAAACAGTTCAATATGCATTTTTATGCTTGTATATTCCTTTGATGCATTTTATCAAACAACTTAATGCTCTTTAGTTTATGCTTTGGTATTTTCTTTAGGCAATAAGTAAAATAGCTTGTGTACATCCTTTGTTTCTAAACTTCATGTTGGCATAGGAAAACAACTAACATGCTTCACACACATTCTGTAATCAAATTGTCTCATTTCTTGAGGTGACTTCACAGAGGCACTGTTTGAAATTAAAAAACATGCCTTGAATTGTTCCACATGTTGCAGAAATAAAAATTATTTTTATGCCTTGTATGTTCTTCCACATCTCTCATTTGTCTACCTGAGCTTGCAATCTCCTATGTGCATTTTCTTGAAAGTATTTAAATCTTTTTCAATACATCAAATCTATGCATATCCTACAAATATCCTTAAAATATTCATGTGTATTTTATTCTTTACACTTCTACGGTACATTCTCGCTACTTGGATCGAGCATAAAGAACATTGAAAAATTTACATTCTATGAGAGAAAATCTCTTTGAGGCTCTCTGTCAAATATAAATAATCTATGTGGAATATCCTAGAACCGAGCTATGTGCTTGTAGGTCTTCCCAAGATGGTCCTTTTTCACTTCATGGATCTTTGATATCTCTCACGAGGTCTAAGATATGGATGTCCAAAAAATGCTGCCCAATTTGGCTTAGTGTACCTTGAGAACACTTCAATCTAACACGCGCCAAAATGTTTTTAATGCTACGCGACTAAAGCAAGGTCTCCTCTATCACTTACCCGGCCAACTAGAGCTGATGGAGCTGACATTTTGGTCCCACGATGAACGGTTTGAAAATTCACCATTGAGCAACTTTCAACTAAGCAACAATGCAACTTTTTGCACCAACCGACATTGGGTCACCAATGGAATCTGAATAGAATCTCCCAGAACCGAGATACATGATTGTAAGCCTTCCTAAGATGGTCCTTTTTCACTTCATGGATCTTTGATATCTCTCATGAGGTCCGAGATATGGATGTCCAAAAATTGCTGCCCAATTTGGCTTAGTGCACTTTGGGAACACTTCGGTCCGACATGAACCAAAAGGTTTTTGATGCTACATGAGAAAAGAAAAGTCTCCCCTAGGATTTACCTATCCAACTAGAGTTGATGGAGCTGATGGTTTGGTCCCACAATGAACGGTTTGAAAGATGCACCATTGAACAACTTTCAATTGAGCAACAATGCAACTTTTTGCACCAACCGAGATCGGGTCACCAAATGGAATCCGAGTGGAATATCCCATAACCAAGAAAAATTATTGTAGGCCTTCCAAAGATGATCCTTGTGCACTTCTTATTTCTTTGATATCTCTCACGAGGTCTGAGATATGGATGTCCAAAAATTGCTGCCCAATTTGGCTTAGTGCACCTTGGGAACATGTCGGTCTGACATGCACTAGAACATTTTTGATGCTACACAAGGATAGAAAGGTATCCCCTAGCATTTACCTGGCCAAATGGAGTGAATAGAGCTGACGGTTTGGTCTCACGACAAACTGTTTGAAAGATGCACCATTGAGAAACTTTCAACTGAGCAACAATGCAAATTTTAGCACCAACCGAGATTGGGTCGCCAAATGAAATCTGAGTGGAATCTCCTAGAACCAAGCTACATAATTTTAGGCCTTCCCAAGAAGGTCCATGTGCACTTCACGAATCTTTGATATCTCTCACCAGGTCTGAGATATGGATGTCCAAAAATCATTTCCCAATTTGGCTTAGTGCACCTTGGGAACACTTCGCTCTGACATGCGCTGGAAAGTTTTTGATTCTACGCAAGAAAAGAAAGGTCTCCCCTAGTGTTTAGCCAAAAAAATGGATCTGATGGAGCTGACGCTTTGGTCCCATGATGAATGGTTTGAAAGATGCACCATTGAGAAAATTTCAACTAAGCAACAATGCAACATTTTGCACCAACCGAGATCGGCTTGCCAAATGGAATCCGAGTGGAATCTCCTAGAACTGAGCTACGTGCTTGTAGGAATTCCTAAGGAGGTCCTTTTTCACTTCAAAATTCTTTGATATATCTCACAAGGTCTGAGATATGGATCTTCAAAGATCGCTTCCTAATTTGGCATAGTGCACCTTGGGAACACTTCAATCCGACATGCGCTGGAATCTTCTTGATGCTTCGTGAGAAAAAAAGGTCTCCGCTAGTATTTACCTAGTCAATTGGAGCTAATAGAGCTGATGGTTTGGTCCCATGATGAACCACTCTTTGTTCTCTTGAATTGTTAGTGGTATGTGACTGGTAGAGAAGCATAGACTAGATCCTCGATTCCCCATAACTTTTGATTGGTTTTGCTTCAAGAACCAAAAATGGAGAAATGATGTTCTCTCATGTGCCCCAAGGTATCCCAAGTGTTTTATTGGTGGAGTTCAAGGTTTTAAGGGTACTTCCTACATTAAGTGCACCAATTATCCATTCCAAGCCAAAGTGAGGGTTCCTAAGTTAGAGGAGTTGTCGAATGTTTCAAGACTTGTCTTTTTGGGAAACGTGCTGCCCCAACTAGTACTCTTTGATCATACAATTAATTTCCAAGGAAATTTGGGATATTTGGAAGTAAAACTAGAAAAGGTGTTCTATACGGATGAATTTTTCATGTAATTCTGTGACTTTTTACAATTGTACAGATCTCTACGGATGAATGAGGTCTTGAGACCAATTAGAGAAGTTGAGGATTAGAAATAACTTTTATTTGCAACTGGTTTGGGCTTCTGAAGAATTAAGGCTACATCAATGGAGATAGCATTGTTATATTCATGATACTTTACTTAAATCAAATACTTTACTACTTTAGTAATTTACCACAATTTATTTAAATCAAATACTTTACTAATTTGAACACATTCAACAAAGATTTATATTTTTTTGTACAAAAATTTATAAGACATCTTATCTAACACATTTGAAACAAAGCCTTAATAATTGTTTGTCAAATATTTGTATTCTTGCATGTATTTCATCATTATACAAGTTTGACTATACACACCACCTTTTGTACAAAATCATTGTATATCATTGATACAACATATTATGAATAAATATATCAATGATATCAAAAGTATGAGATATATAGAATTTATCAAAATCATAGATACACAACTATATATCAAAATTTGAAGTTTCACTTCCGCTCCTAAAGTGTATAAGTTTAACACATGGTACTCGATGACATCTACATTCCAATCCCTACATTCGGAAGGCACAAGAAAAAAATAAGTTTATAGGTTGACATAACGATTATGAATGTATGAGTAACTAAACGAACCAAAGAGCATGACTAGCCAATGCATTGTGAAGTTTACCGTCATAAACTATCTGGGCTAATCAAATGAACACCTCAATCTCATATATCTATCATCTATGTATCCAACTGCACTTACAATCCACATACAAAATCAAGTTTATTAGCTCAAAAAAATAAAGTAGAATACTCTAATGAATGTATTGAATGTAACCGTAATGAACATGGAAAACCTTGCAGTTAGTTACACTTACCTACTGAAGTGTGCCTGAAGGGCCATCTCTCTACTTGAGGGTATTCAATATTTCTTCATGATCAATAGAACTAATAGTTCAAATTTCCTTTATCTTTGGTTTTCCTTGATGTTTCAACAACTTAACATTTGCTACTATAACAAGCTGTGAATACGTAAGAATGGTTTTGTGCTTCTCATAGTCTTCAAATGCGGGAATACCATTATTTCTAATCATGTATGTGTGCAACCATGTTCTCACAACCACATGTGACCATGTTGGAAATGTGAACATATCATCATTTGTTGTCGGTTGTATAATTTTTTTCTTTCCTCGTACACAACATGCTAACTAGTAACCTGATCTCTCATCATTCCCCTATGGTGCAACCAATGCAAAAACATGTCCTGGCTATAGAAGATCTGAAAGATGGTCCTAGTCAAGTGAAAAATTCATGTCATCATTTATTAGAGAGAGTGTGACAGATAAAGGAGTTAGATAATGTGGAACCCACATATCGACCCACTCACTTGACTCACACTGATCCCAATCACACTGAAGACACCTCAAAAAAAAACAAGCCAACTCTCATGTCCAAATGGTCCATGTACTAGCATCTGAGCTTCAAAAAGAATGCATTTTTTAAGAATATTTCACGGTTTGAAAATCCAACCTATCTCCAATTGTGCCCAACTCAACCAACCAAAAGAATCTGTGCACTGCTGAATCAAGAGTCCCCCTTGTGACAATACAAAAGTACACCAATCAACAATAGAACAAGCATTAAGGAGTTCTGCACCTAAAATCCTCAATTTCTCATTAACTAGAGATCTCTTGACACATGCACTACTCCATCATGCTCCCCTTTTCCATGACCAGCCTCAAAAAACTATAAATATGAGGTACACCTCTCTCTACATGCATTCTATGTAACCAATAAAACATGCAAGTATTTTTTAATTGACCTATGCAATTATCTAACCAAATAAGATGTCTATGGACATAGAAATATCATTTTCCTGCACCCACTCAAAATAATTCTCAAATCAATGTCGGACATACTCGTGAGAGTGAGATCTATCATCACTCATATAAAAATGGTATTCTCTGATTGTCTTTTGGTCATCTTTTGTACTATCAGGGGAATGTCTATATGTTATGTGCACAAAAATAGCAACCTGAATAGAATTGTAATATTGAGCTTGCAACTTATTTTGGGGCTGCAATGTATAGTTCTTTGTAAAGACAATGACCGATATAATAGTTCCAATTGGGAAAGTGTCCTTACAAATCTTGAATTTTTTATCCAACCACTGAGACCTATGACTATGCCTTGCATACTTGTAGAAAAGATTCTTCCTAAAATCTGAAATAAAATCAGCTACATTACATTCTCTTGTAACCAACTCAATCTAGAGCCTTCACCTCCACTTTTTAATGTATATTTAACAGTTTCATATACCTTTTTTGGATAATTGTCTTTCCAAAATCATGTTCGAAGCCCTCATGAAAACATGAAACAAACTTCGCTATCCCACCACACTTTGAGCACTTGTCATTTAAGTAATCTTGTCTATAAAAGAAGCATCCATCATCTCCAGGACATAAAAAATGATCTAGCAAGTATCTTGATGATTTTGGAATACCACTTGCAACACACTCCTCCAACATTTCACTAGTATGCAAAGTAAAATGAATGGATCGTAACAATTCATAATGCATTGAAAACTCCATATGATATTTGCAACAAGTATTTCAAATCTTAAGAGGCACACAAAAAAAGGCTTGAATGCTTCAAAAGATGTTTGTGATATTTGCAATGTTGGATGTGTCTCACAAAAAATTTTGAACAACATTGTTTGACTCACCTCCAAATAATGTTTTGGATGCAGGGTGCGGTCTCGAATGCCAATTCTCAACTTCAAGACATCCTTCACATTTGGAGACACTCTTGAGTTAGATTTCCAAAATAGTTGAATTTCATCCTTCACACCATCAGTGAGCTTCTTATCACAACATGGAAGTCTCCCATCATAAGCCATGTATCATTTTGAAGAGGATCATCGAGTCTTTCTCTTCTTTCAAGTTCTCTATCCAAAGTTTTATGATTTAGGTTCAAGTCAACACAAGTTTGTCTCATCAAACAAGCCTTTCTCAAATGATGACTTACTCAAGTGCTTGTAATAACCCTCTTAGCGGCTCTCTTGTCTTTTTCCTTGGTAGTCTTCCCAATGGAATTGAGAGCACTAAAAATATTTCTCACAATAATAGCATTCCTCTCTTTTTTCTTGTTCACACTAATCTTCAATTTGACTAGAATAGGTCTCATCTTCTGCATCTTTAACAACTACACAACCAATTGACATTTCTCAACCAATGTCTTGTGGCTAAAAAGTTGATCAAAAATTTTTGAAACCCACAACTGAACGATTCTTTCTGATCCCCTGCCATCGAAATTGCTCATTATGTTCTCATCAATTTCAAGTAACCATTTTGTTGTTCTTGAAGGTCTCAAATTTGAAGTTTGTCTTTCTTCCTCAAAATGGACTTCATTTCTCATATAATTTGGAGATGTGTAATGATGATTTAGTTCTTGTGCACTATTATCATTGTTAATTCCTCCATATTCAATCAATTGATTTTCATTGTCAATGTCCACATTTCCATTGTCCACATCTACATGTTCATTTTCAAAACCTACATTTTCATCTTCAATCCCTACATTATCATTTTCAATATTATTGTCATAAATAATTTCAAATTCATGTTCTTCTTCATTTGAAACTGCATTGAAGGGTGGGCCTATGCCCACATATTCATTAAAATTTAACATACCTTGTCTCTTGTTCCAATGGGAAACCCTATCCATTTCTCTATACACTTCAATCTCTTCATTTGTGAGCTTCCTCTTCTATTTATGCTTTCAATGACTAATACTCCCCATGGTGAGACCAAAAAGGTGATGCAAAAACCTTTGATAATATAGAGATTCCAACAAAAAGGGTGAAATTTTTTTTTTTTTATCTTTCACAACTGATTTCGCGTGATATTCTCTGCAGAAAAACATGCTTCTCGAATAGGGACCCATAGAATCAATTTTTTCTTTTGGATACCAGTAAAGCATATCAGATATCATAAATTATTGGATATCCGATATCTCCCGCTAAAATTTGCCTTTAACCTTTTCATTTTCATCCTATTTTGAATGTTTATTTTAATTTTCATTACTATTATATTTTAACAATATTAATATTATATTTATATTAATATTAAGATTATGATTATATTAATATTAATAGCTCTCTCTTTCTCTCTCTCTCTCTCTCTCTCTCTCTCCTAGGTATTATTGTTATAATTGTTAGAATAAATGAGATGGGGGGGGTGAATCAGTGGCCTTAAAAATATTCCAATAATTTAACCCAAAAACTTATTACCACAATTATAAGCCTCTAGTTATCTTCAGTCCTACAAGATGAATGCCTTGAAATAATCTCAACAAATAACTATTTCTCGGAGTTCACTGTTAAACCTTATTCTTACTATTTACTGATTAGCAGCCTTTCATTTACATAAAGGCAATAAATAACTTAGTGTATACCGATCAATCCAGATTAGTTATGTGTAATGCAAAACACTAAGGTAATGACTCATAAACACATTGACACATAAATTTTTAACGTGGAAACACTGTCAAGGGAAAAGCCAATTAGGACTGGTAACCCAAAATTTTTACTCTTCTAAAGTGAGCTCGATGAAGAGCCAACCCTGTTAAAGGTTAAAAAAACACAGTTAGGTGTGACCCTGTTAGAGGATTTAAATAGAATAGTTTGTCACTTGATATCTGGCATCTCTATGCTACCTTTTATAACCAAACCCACTATAGTTTGTCAATTGGCATCGGGCATCTCTATGCTATCTTCATGACCAAACCTTTTGATACTCCTTGGGATGGATCTCAATATATAAAGGATTGTTAAGTCCTACTCGGTTAAGAGAATTTCTGATCCAATGGTTAAATTGAAACAGTAAATGATATGTTCACATAAACAACTATACTTTACATATTTTTAGATCTATTGTAAGCTTATAATACCTTTCTGATCAATGTATCTTTTCAATACCTTTGTTCCACTTCTTTTTTCTCGGTGGTTTTGTGCTTCTCTATTACTCGGTGTCTGCAGAATTAGCTCTGTTCTTTAGCTTGATCGATCAGGTTTGATTGAATACTTCTTTCTTCATCAATTTATCTTTAGCATCTTCTTTCTCTATTCACTCCTTTTTTCATAGTGAACTACCTTGTCTCTTTATAGACATGATTTTACCATTTCTCAGTTCTTGGTTTTCTTGTTCTTGGCATGATCCACAATTCTAGACAGTCTTGCTTTAAAGCTTTACTTCCATTTTATCCAGTAGATTTCTCTTTGACAAATGGAATAAAACAACTTTAAATCTCTCTCTTATCTCTGGCTTTAACTTGTCGATAAAAACAATATTAACAACCAGTTAACTCCTTCTTTAGCTCCTGCCAGCTAAGTATTTTGTCATTTCTAAACTTCAGTTCCTTTTTATGTTTAACTCTTTGTTAGCTTCGGTCAACACTTCAGTTCTCCTCGGGCATCTCCCCCAGGGTTTTCTATACATTGGGAAACACTGTGATTCTGCTCGTCGATAATGCTTAAGATTCTTCTCGTCGGTAATGCTTGCTTGGGTATCACTGTAACTTTCTTCTCAATTTTCTCTATCCGTCGGGGTACACTGCCCGTTGGTGTTTATCGTCACTTAGTGAATACTGAACTTTTATGCATTACTGATAGCATAACCTTTATCTTTCTGGTTCTCTGAAGTCTTTAACACTTTGTATATAACCAATTAGATTATATCAAGTTGACATCAATGAAAATATAATACATTAACTAATTTAATGTCTTGCATTAACTTTTTGTATCTTGGTATTCATCAACTTAACATCTTCAAACATTCAATCAGTTATAGTTCATCAATCTCTCCCTTTGGCATTGATGGCAACACACTATATTATTACTAATACAATATGAAATATATTAGTTATAGTTCATCAATCTACCAATTTCATTGTTCTATAACCAATACTAATGTCTAGCTCTCGGTAAGCTCATATAGCCTATATTTGTTTGTTGTAGAGTGATCTCTACAATCTTTATTCCCTTCACTGGATAGATGTAACAGCTTCTGATTCTTTTTATGATGTTGTCTCCTCCTTTTGATATTCTCTCCCTTATAGGTTACATCGCTCTTTTAGGATATCTTCTCTCCCTTTGGATATTCTGGATATTCTCTCCCTTTGGATAATGATAATCTCTCCCTTTGACAACAATGCCAAAGTAAACATTTATCATTCCAAAGTTACATCCTTTTTTTTAATAATATACTCCTTGAATTCCTATCAATCAGCAATACAGTGACTCTGGTGTTCGGTGCAGATATGTACCTTTCTGTGTAATGATGTATCTTTGCAGTCCATCTCTTTGTTTGCATAAACATGAATGATCTTCTGATTATATGTAGGCTCATGCAGCCTCCTAGTCAACTTACTAACCAATAGAAAAGGGTTGGACCCCTATTCTTTGTCTCGGGTACTCAAATGTATCTTTAGCCAATGGCTTTGTAAATATCTCAGCTAATTGTTCCTTTGATTTAACATATTCCAATATCACCTCTTTCTCTTGCACTTGTTCTCTTAAGTAATGATACTTGATTGCAATATGCTTAGTTTTAGCATGCATGACTGGATTATTAGAAATGTTTATTGCACTGGTATTATCACAATAGATAATCACTGGTTCTAGAATTTTCATATTCATACCTTCCAATAACTATTTGATCCATGCAATATTAGAGCAGTTTACAGTAGTAGCAACATATTCTTCTTCTGCAGTAGGTTGTGAGATTCATCCTTGCTTCTTGCTTATCCATGTGAAAAGTCTCTCATCCATGAAGAATGTTCCTCCAATTGTGCTCTTTCTATATAAGTTTCCATCCCAATCAGCATATATATAGACTTGAAGCTCAAATTTTCCTTCTCTTTTATACCATAATCCATAGTCCTCGGTGTTCTTTAGATATCTCAAGATTCTCTTAACACCAGTCATGTGTGATTCTTTGGGATTAGCAGAGAATATTGCAACTATTCTAACTACATGTGCTATATCTATTCTAGTATGAACAACATACATTTTGTCAATCATTGATCTATACAAGGTCTGATTTACCTCATTTGATTTATCTTCCTTTGTCAGCTTGCATTTGGTTTCCATAGGTGTTCTAACTTAATTAGAATCTTCCATCTTGAATATCTTCAACACCTCCTTGATGTATTTTGATTGAGTGATATATATGCCTGCATCTTGTTGAAGAATGTATAGACCAAGAAAGAATTTGATCTCCCCAAACATCGACATCTCAAACTCTTTGCTCATTTCTTTATCAAAAAAATAACACATCATTACCCCCAAATATGATATCATCAACAAATATTTCAGCAATAAGAATATTACCATTAGTATCTTCTTTTAAGTACAAATTGTTATTTTCACTTGTTCTTACAAATCCAATGCTTATGAGATAGGAGTGAAGTCTTTCATACCAGGCTCTAGGTTCTTGTATCAATCCATACAAGGCTTTGTGTAGTCTACATACCATGTTTCTCTTGTCAGGATCAACAAACCCTTCTAGTTGTTCAATGTATACCTCTTCTTCCAGTATTCCATTTAGGAATGCAGATTTGGCATCCATCTAGTATACCTTGAATCCTTTGAATGCAGCATAAGCAAGTAGTATTCTTACCTATTCTAGTCTAGCGATGGGTGAAAAGTTTTCTCCATAATCAATACCTTCTTCTTGTGCATACCCCTTGCATACTCACCTTGCTTTGTTTCTTGTGACTTCTCCATTCTCATTCAGCTTGTTTATGAATATCCATTTGGTACCGATGACATTCTTGTCATATGGTCTCGATACTAATGTCCATATTTTGTTATTCTTAATCTATTGTATTTATTCATTCATAGCACTTTCCCATTCTTCCCTGTCAAGTGCAGTTTTAACATATTTATGCTCAAAATCACAAATTAAACATCTAGTGTTCAATGACTTACTTCTTGTTCTCATTCCATCCTTCTTATCTCCTATGATCTTATTCTGTGGATGGTGTATTCTGATATACTTGGAAAGTGTCAGTTCAGCTCTTTGTTCATTATTCTTATCATCATCTTGACCTTCATTCTGATCTCCATCGCTCAGAACATCATTTTCTTGATTTTTGATAATTGCAGCCTGATGCTCGGGTGTAATGCTCTATTGCTCAAGAGCAATAAACTATTTCTCAGGTAGAGTGTCAGGTTCTTCTATGTAAACAAACTTGTTTTATTCTTCTGGTTATTTTCTTCTTTCCTCGTCATTTTTCTCTGTATATTCATCTATTCTGATATTTGCACTTTCAATGATTTTGCTAGAGGACTTGTTAAGACATTTATAAGCCTTGCTCTTGGTGGAATACCCTATAATGATACCTTCGACACTTTTGGAGTCAAGATTTCCATTTCTATCATCTTTCAAAATATAACATTGAATTCCAAAGATTTTGAAGTAACTTACATCAGGTGTGGATCCATACCATAGCTCATAAGGTGTCTTCTTGGTGTCTTTCTTCAATTCTACTTTGTTCAATGTGTAGACAATAGTACTGACAACTTCCCTCCAGAAAGTTTGAGTGATGCTTTTTTCTATCATGATTGTTCTTGCACAATCAACAATGGATCTATTTTTTCTTTCAACAATCCCATTTTGTTGTGGTGTTCTTGGTGTAGAAACCTATCTTTTAATTCCATGCTCATTGCAAAAGTTAATGAATTCATCAGAAACAAATTCTCCTCCTCTATCTGATCTTAAGCATTTTAGTTCCTTACCACTTTGTTTTTCTCCCATAGCTTTATACCATTTAAACATCTTGATGCTTCTGATTTTTCTTTTAAGAACATAAATGTCATCATTCTAGAATAATCATCAACAAAGAGAATAAAATATCTATCACCATAGTAACTCTTTGATCTCATAGGTCCACATAGATCAGTATGGACTGATTCTAGAATAACATTAGATGTATGGGATTTTCTCTTGAAACTAGACTTTGTCATCTTACCTTTTTGATAATTTTTACACATGATATGCTTAGGCTTTGTCATGCTCGGTAAGCCTCTTACTTTACTTCTATTGCTTATCTTAATCATGTTGTCAAAATTCACACGAAATAATCTTTTCTGCCACAACCATATGTCTTCGTTTCTATCCATTAAACAAGTGGTGTTAATATCATCAAGATAGAATAGGTTACCTTTTGTCTATTCACTAGTTTCGATCAACCTTCCTGATTTATTAAAGATATTTGCCTTCTTATTCTCAAATGCTACTCGGTGACCTATGTTATTCAGCTGTGAAACACTCAATATATTATAGTTAAGTCCTTTTACCCAGTATGCATTTTCACATTTGATTAGGTTGTTCAACATTATGGTTCCTTTACCTTCAACTAGAAAAGGTGTGTCATTACCCATTCTCACTAATCCAATATTATAGTAATCAAAAGTTTCAAACTTTTGTTTATTACCGGTCATGTGGTGAGTGTAGCCATTGTCTATAATCCTGACATCATTCTTACTAACCTTAGATACGAGTGCATTTTATACATACCTTTCTTCTTTGTCTGAATCATCCTTCATGGATACAAATACCATCACAATGTCTTCATCAAATTCAGTGTCAGTGTCTCCAGCTCTATTCTCAGCTAGGTAACAAGCTTTCTTCCCTTTGTCCTTGTAGTCTCAGATATCTCATCTGTTAGATTGACGGTTTCTTCACTAATCTCTGTTGTAACTTCTATCAAACTTATTTTCATAGGATCTATCATTACTTCTATCATCTTTTCTCTTGTTAGGACATCTAGCAGCAAAGTGTCCAATCTCTTTATAATTAAAACATACAAGTGGTAATTTACCTTTGTATCTAACTTTGCCTCTCTAAAATCTTCTAGCCATTAGTGCTTCAATCTCATCAATATCTTGGTCATCACTATCACTTTCACTATCATTTCTCATAGTGTGTTTATGACATGACTTACTTATTTTCAAAGAAGATGTGAATGCAGACTCTACAGATGGTAAGACACTATTATCAAAGTTATTCATCTCAAATGAAATTAGTCTACCAACCAAACTATCTAGAGTGACATTATTTTTTGCAACTGCTCTCATTTCTTGTATAGCAGATACTCTAATAGCATATACAGGAAGTAAGGTTCTTAGGATTTTACTTACCACCATCTCTTCTTCAAGTATTCCTCCAACTTCTCGAATAGCATTGACTACTTCTTTTATTCTACAGTTTTACTGAATGATGTTTTCTCCTTCTTTCATTTTTAGGTCATCAAATTTACCTCTTAGACTCTCTGCCTTAGCTCTTAGTACATTAGCATCTCCTCCATGTACCAGCTTCAATTTGTCCCACATTTTATTTATAGAGGTACAGGTTTTGACATCTTCAAATTCAGCATCGAAGAGTGAGGAAGCAAGTTCAATCATCATAGAATTATTCTCATGCTTTTCTCTTAATTGCTTAAGTGTGTGAGGTCTTGTAGGTAGCACAAATTTAGTATCCAAGTATTGAGTAACATCATTTCCAATACCTGATAAGTGGAGTCTTATCCTACTTTTCTATGATGCAAAGTTGTCCTTGTTCAACTTGGGCACATCTCCTTTTCTCACCTTGTGATCTTTTTCTTAGGTCTTGAAACCTTCCTTCTACACACACAAGCTCTTATACCAATTTCTAGAATAACTGAGAGGGTGAGTGAATCTGTGGCCTCAAAAATATTCTAATAATTTAACCCAAAAAATTATTACCACAATTATAAGCCTCTAGTTATCTTTAGTCCTACAAGATGAATGCCTTGAAATAATCTCAACAAATAACTACTGCTCGGAGTTCACTGTTAAACCTTATTCTTACTGTTTATCGATTAGCAGTCTTTCATTTACCGAAATGAAGTAAATAACTTAGTGTATACTAATCAATCCATATTAGTTATGTCTAATGAAAAACACTAAATTAATGACTCATAAACACATTGCCACATGGATTTTTAATGTGGAAACCCTATTAAGGGAAAAACCACTTGGGACCGGTAACCCAAAATTTTCACTCTTCTGAAGTGAGCTTAGTGAAGAGCCAACCCTGTTAAAGGTTACAAACACACTA
>MU226945.1:591533-629483 GCA_018584345.1 Thuja plicata
TGAAGAGCCAACCCTGTTAAAGGTTACAAACACACTATTAGGTGTGACCTTGTTAGAGGATTTAAATAGAATAGTTTGTCACTTGATATCTGGCATCTCTATGCTACCTTTTATGACCAAACCCAGTATAGTTTGTCAATTGGTATCTGGCATCTCTACGCTATCTTCATGACCAAATCTTTTGATACTCCTTGGGATGTATCTCAATATATAAAGGATTGTTAAGTCGTGCTTGGTTAAGAGACTTTATGATCCAGTGCTTAAATTGAAACAATAAATGATCTGTTCACATATACAATTATACTTTGCAGATTTTCAAATCTATTGTAAGCTCATAATACCTTTCTGATCAATGTATCTTTTCAATGCATTTTCTCCACTTATTTCTCATCGGTGATGTCGTTCTTCTCTATTTCTCACTTTTCATAGAATTAGCTCTGTTCTTTAGCTTGATTGATCAGGTCTGATTGAAGACTTCTTTCTTCATTAGTTTCTCTTCAGCATCTTCTTTCTCTATTCACCTATTTTTTTCACAATGAATTAGCTTGTCTCTTTATAGACATGATTTCACCATTTCTCAGTTCTTGATTTTTTCATTCTTGGTGTGATCTGCTATTCTAGCCAATATTTCTTTAAAGCTTTACTTCAATTTTATCCTATAGATTTATCTTTGACAACTGGAATAAAATAGCTTTAAATCTCTCACTTATCTCTGGCTTTAACTTGTCGATAAAAATAATATTAACGACCACTTAACTCCATCTTTAGCTCCTACCATCTAAGTATTTTATCATTTCTAAACTTGAGTTCCTTTCAGTGTTTAACTCTTTGTTAGCTTCGGTCAACACTTCAATTCTCCTCGAGCATCTCCATCAGGGTTGTCTGTCCGTTGGGCAACACTATGATTCTGCTCGTCGATAATACTTTTGATTTTGATCATCGATAATGCTTGCTCAGGTTTCTTTCTCAGGCATCACTATGAGTTTCTTCTTGGCTTTCTCTATCCATTGGGGTGCACTTCCCGTCGGTGTTTGTTGTCACTTAGGGGTAAAAGCACAATAATCTGTCACCCTTTTATAAAGGAAAAGGCTAACAAAATCAAAGATGTTCAACTGTAATAGTATAAAAGTGGCATTTATGTTTGGAATTTGAAGATGATGTAAACTAATAAAATGTTTTAAAATGGATGAAGTTTATGACTAATATTTTTAATATTTTTTTGAATAATTTTTTATATGTTTTTTAATTTTTAAAGATGATTTTTCAGTTGCAGAAACATACTGAAATTTAGGGGTCTAGTTCCCGCCAAATTTTTTTATGTAAATAAACATTTTTTCCCCTAATTTCAAAATATGTTATAGATGACATATATAGCTAGTGCATGAAGAAATAAAAATTGGTTTGTGACCTATGTCTTCTCTTTTATAACAATTCAAATTCCAACTCACCTAAAATTGACAGTTTTCATCTCCCGCCATATGTTTCATAACAAATATATCCCAATCAAAAAAAGAAATATATATTCTTGAAGAGGACTCTCTCTTCTAGTGCACCATATGTTTTTCAATTTTGTTTAATATGTTTTACTATTTTTTTTCTTTTTCCGAATCAACATCTCCTTGACTGTTAAAATACCTACTTGCAATATTTTTTAATTATAATAGACTATGTCTAATTAAAATACTATAAAATCTATAAGAGATATTCTTGACTCTGATCTCTACAAAAGGGTATTTTTGTATTTTTATTTAAATATCATTAAAAAGACTTAGAGTTATTGCAACGTCACTTTTCTAAAATAATTTTATTTCTATGGTAATTGGACACAAAGTGGTATAAAACATGCATTTAATATACATTTCCAATTGGAAATGTTAAAGCACTTATCTAACTTAACTATAATGAATCTAGCTAGACCATACGTTTGACCAAAATTAATTTTTAGTTAGAAATACTAAAATTCAGCTGTGCTGATAAGTTAGCCTAAAAGGTGACAGATTATTGTGCTTTTACCCTTAGTGAATACTAAACTTTTATGCATTACTGATAGCATAACATTTATCTTTCTAGTTCTCTGAAGTCTTTGACACTTTGTGTATAACCAATTAGATTATATCAAGTTGACATCAATGACAATACAATACATTAACTAATTTAATGTCTTGCATTAACTTTCTATAGCTTGGTGATCATCAACTTAACATATTCAAACATTCAATTAGTTATAGTTCATCAATCTCTCCCTTTGGCATTGATGGAAACACACTATATTATTACTAATACAATATGAAATATATCATTTATAGTTCATCAATAATATAAATATTAATAAATAATTAATACTAATATTAATGTTATTACCATCTAATATTAATATTTAAAAAATGAAATTTATAGTATATAAACTAAAAATATAAAATCATAAATTTCAAAAAGCCTAAAATCATAAAATAGAAAAGAGGTTTGAAATCGAAATGTTGAATTTGGGCAAGAGTTAATGGATATCAGATATATTTGGATATTCGATAATATCGGATATACAATTAGGCTTGGTATTTGCATTGGGTTTTGGCTTTGCAATGCCAAACGTGGATGGTCAACCCAAACAACATGTTCACCATATTTTCTCTGATCTCCCAACTTTGACCATGTAGCTAATGACCTTTTTGTTTATGGGACTTTGTGATCGGGTCCGCCAACAGATGTAAGTTGTCATTGGGTACCGGGGTACTGATCAAATTTTCTTGTAAAGGTTATCCGGGAAAATGAGATTCCCCTGGCCGTCAAGCACATGAGAGTCGGGTCTCGACAGTGCAAGAGCTTAGTTGCGAGTGTGACTATTTTATTCGGGGGGGTAGCTGGTTATCTTGGCTCATCTTCTCTAGGGATTTCATTGAGTTAGGTTTCCTACAAGCATGCATTAACCTTACCAAATAAACTTCAAAAGATAGATCAAGGTTAGAAGTATTCCATCTACCTATAGTTATGCTAAACATTCAAGACATCAACCATGTTCTAACGTACTGCACTAAATACTGAAGAAATACAAAACCATCAGCTCATATTTAATCAATAGCAATGGAAAAGAAGGTCGTTAATATACTTAAAATATCAGAGCAAGGGAAATAAAAAACATACAGCACAAAAGATTGTTAATCTAGAGATCAGATTTGCTAACAACATCATTGATAGAATCCTTCCTTCTTCATTAACACGTTTCCAGCAAGCGCAGGTGCATACAATAATGGTGGCTCCAAGGGGGCATCTAACTACTGAGAATCTCTAACAGCTTAGGAGCATTGAGCTCTGCAACTAAGAAAATCAAAATGCTATAGCTATGGACTGCAAAATCATCAATTTTGCTGACCCTTGGAATGAGGTCAGACTTATTATTTATACTCAAGTTTGCCCTAATCTTAACCTATCTTACTTTACCCTTTAAATAATATAATATAATTTCCATTGGCCGGTACTACCTGCACCACGCTACAAAGACCTCAAGACAAAAAAGGTCTGACGTGTCAGAAGAATGAGACAAGAAAAGTGGAGTGGAATAATCAGCATCGAGAAGAGAGCCAGAGAGAAAGTAGAAGACATCTGATCCCCTGGGGATCAAGGCTACATGCCTTATTAATGGAAAAGTGGCTCCCTATCTTTGATGCTCCAGATGTTACATTGGAACGGTGCCTGGGGAGGACCATCTGTCAGAACCACCCTCTAAGATGATGTGCCATGTTGTGGTTACCTACTTTCTGACACTTTCATTAACTATCTGATAGTGACCGATTGGCTCTGCGAACCAAGACATTGGTTGCTGAAAGAATAAAAAATTGTGGGATCCAAAACTCTGGGATCTGGAAGCTTACACTCCCAAAGGATGAATAAATACAAAAAACATCTCCTAATAATCATCTCTGGAACCCAGAGAATTTTATTGTTCCTTAGTATCATTGAAGGTCTGCAAGAGCTAGACGATCCTGTCTTCGTCGATGTCCTTGAGGCCGGCCCAATGGAACTTGGCCACATCCACCTATTCACCCAGATCTAGAGCATTTGCCTTGAATTTTGATCGGGGGATTTCCAGTTTCATCCTTTTGGAGTCTTTCTTTCACATCTTTAGCCAATTTTTGTTCAGCAACTGCCGGGCCATGTGTTCCAAATCCATAAATTCCTGCAAAGCCACGGACTAGGTAACGATGACTGCCTCATTGAGCTAGGGAATTCCTAGACTAGCCTAAAAAGTTGCAGTGTCCAAAGACACCATAGGATTTGGATACCCGATTAGGACCGAGGCAGCGAGCATGATGGCCTGGATGGATGAATTGTAGTGAGAGGCAAGAGTAAGATTAAGTTCTGGGGCCTGCATGAAGCATGGGAAGAAAACAGCCTTCAAAATCCTAGAATTGTCGATATTGAAGGCCAGTGGGTCTCCAACCGTTCATTGGATATACATCATTTTTACCAGGGCTTGCATTTCTGCCCACATTCCGATGTTGGTGTTGGTGATCAACTGAACCTTGGAATCAATCTTTGATCCTGTGATAGTGTTTTCCTTCAAGCACTTCATGGTTAGGGGAAGCTTTTCCAAGGCCCTGTCGACCTTAGTCCTGATAGCTGCCCTGGTGACTGTCGCGGTAGCAAGATCTGGACTCCCGGGTAGAGAGGATGCAGATGCTTCTGACATGGTGAGAGTGTGATGTTGGAAACCTACAAGGCAAGATGACCGTCAGAATTTACATAAGATAAAATGCTACTCCGGGTCCTGGAGATCTTACCATCACATCCGCACCTGCAGGAGTTAGTTTGTCAAATCCTTGGAAAGATGTGCGTATAATAAAAACTGAAGAAACTGACCAACATCTGGGCCTTTGGGGATTCCAGTGCATATGATACAAGTGAAATAGGAGTCAAATGAGGACATAGGACCCAGAGTCTAAAAACTAACCATTGGGTGACATGGCCAGAAGATGAGTTGTACTAGGCTGATGTGGATGCCACATGGCCATGCAGTAAATAGGATTTATGGTGATAACGCTGACAGTTGTCCGAACATGAGTGAAACAAAAGCCACTTGGCTAGACTTTATTGCACGCATAAATTTTCCATTAAGACTATCATGGCAAAAGAGAGATAAAAGCACCATGGTTGAAACTAGCAAGGAGCCGAGTCCAAACTAGGTGGTATTTTACCGTGCGGGTGAGCTCACAAATTTAGGAAAATACAGACAAAGGCGTGGTGAGATTGACATGATACTAGAAGGATATACACTAAAACTATAGTAGAATATAGAGGGCCAAGGGCTAAAGCATATATACATAGCTTATAGAAATTCACACAATGTAGAAAGCAACATACATCAAACAGAACGGATGGGAAACCACCCTAGATTACAATTGCATAGAGGGTGGACAACCCTCTTCTAGTGCCAACCCACCAACAGGAGGTGATGGAAAGACCAGTGCCACGAGGCATGGTGAGACACAACCGAAACTAGACAAAACAATGAAAAAGCCAAAATGAAAATAAACATGCAGAAGAACAAAAACCAAGAAACCAGAAAGAACAGAAAGATGAGGGCCAAGAGCCTACCTAAATAAGGTGAGCATGGGAAGTGCCCTACAATAAGTTAGCCTTGAGAATCGACGCAAGAGAGCACTGCAAACCAATGGTAATCAACCACTAAGTACAGGATCAAAAGTTGTTTAATTCGCCTTAATTCACCTTAATACACTCTGATTACACCAAGTATTTTAATTATGGTAACTGTGGAAATGACAGGTACCTTCTATTTATACTACTAGGGTAAAAATAGGTTGTGTTCTTTTCTGCAAACTCTGGAACAGACAAACCTCTGGACTCCGGGCCTGGGGATTCTATGAAATTATGCCTTCTTGCGAGAGAAGACATAGTGGCAGAGAATCCCAGAGTCCGGAATCCAACTCTAGGAAGAACAAACTCTGGGACCAGGTCCCAGAGACACAAGAAGATAAAAGTAGAAAGAAAAACAAATGTCACGGAAGAAAATCCTGTAGGGAAAACAATGAAAAAAGAAAGCAAGGTAGGAGCAAAAGAGGAAAAAAGGGGGACCCAACATTTTGCCTAAAAAATGTAGGGATGCGTATGCAGGGCATAACAAATGGTGACTATCTGGGATGAATTCCTTAATGCATTTGAGAATTTTAGAATCTCTGGTTAGCAAAACCAAAATAAATCTTTACTTGGAGCATTCTTCTTGCAAGGTGCGAAGCGTCTGAGAAAATCCAGGCCATACATGATTGAATCCTTGGTCTTTCAACAGTTGTGAAGTGTGTTCTTTGAAAGGACATCAAGCTGATGACCTCTGGGAGAAGTAGGGAAGAGGCACTAAACATATCAAACCAAAGTCATCAAATCTGCTTGTTTCCCCCAGATACCAAAATTTCTCCGTCCTTTTGTTGTCATTATTTTCTCTTCTTGGATGGTAAGGAGGTACTCCTTTCACCATTAATCTTAAGCTTAGCTAATTTTAATGGCAGTACTTCTTTCACCTTTCCATCTACTTCAAATTTCCAAATAGGGAAGAAAACTCCAAACCCAAAAATAATTTAAATGTTTTTCAAACTTGGGCCAACAAACTAGTGCGACCGATCTATTCTCAGTGTCTCTGATTACTTGTTTCTTTTGATTTTGATCTAACTAATTTTTGGACTTCTGGGAGATGAATCCGATGAAGATTACTCATAGCCTATTATCCAACTTACAAAATAACTCCAGAGCGCGGACCAATTCCACCATGCTAACAATAGATTCCAAGTACACCATAATGTAGAAGGTATCATTCCAGACACTAGATGTTATGCAAAGCATACCGGTCTACAAAAAGGGCGGGTAAAACACTAGGAACCCAGAAAAGAAAGAACGAAGCCCAAAAAAAAATGAAAAGGAGAAGGTGTAGTCCTAAAGGACAACCAACAAAACTATTTACAAGGCAAGGTACCCCAAAGAGAGCACCGGGAAAGATATTTACAAGAAGGGTTTTACATAAAATACAACTCTGGAAAAACTCACCTCATTTGAAATAATTCTTTAGAAACTGTCCATTAACAGGCAATGGAATGGCCTCTCTAGTCATGGTACTGAGGTGATAAGTATTCGCCCCATAGATCTCAGATATCAAGTATGGTCCAAGCCAGAGCCATTGGAATTTGGTGTGCTTTCCTTTATTTCCTTGGGCCTTGTCCCACAAAAGGACTAAGTTTGAAATCTAAAAGGCCTTATACTGGGCTCTTCGGTCAAACCATAATTTTATGACTGCTTGGTGTCACACAAAGTGTTCAAGGGCTACATCTCTTTGTTCTTCCATTCTCACCAGGTTCAGAAGCTAGACCTCCACGATGTTGTCCTGATTGCCGAATTCCTACATGAATTATAACACTGGGATCTATAAGTTAATAGGGAACACTGGAATTTGGCCATAAACTGGGTGGAATGGGAAGTCTGGCTAGGGCTGCCTTTATTCAGATATAGTCCACCCAGAGACAAAATCTAAGCTTTTGGTGCCAGTCCCAGGGATTCTGTTCTAATAGATGTTTGATCACCTCACATAAATTTTTGTTGGTCGATTCAAAAACATCGTTCCCCTGAGGGTAATAGTTGTTGGAGAACTTCAAAGTGATCCTTCTATCATAGGTCCATTCAAGTAATTGTGCCAAAGAAAATGCAGCACCATTGTCACATACTATAGCAAAGGGCATTCTAAATCGCGTGACGATATTTTCTTCCATAAATTTTATGACTATATCTGCCATGTTGTTTTTGCAAGGGATCACTTTAGACCATCGGGTGCAATAATCGGTAGTAGTCAAGATGTATTGGTGGTTGGAAGACAAGTTGGGGTTGATTTCCCCAATAAAGTAAAATGCCCATTGGGCAAAAGGTCTAGCTTCAAAGACCGGCTACAAAGGCATAGCCGGGTTTCGCTCACAATGTGTCGTGGTCTGGCAAGTGTAACATCTCTTGATGTGAGTGTAAAAATATTTAAAGATATATAGCCAATAATACCCAGCCTGGAGGATCTGATGGGAAGTGGCATCAGTTGAGCCATGCCTGGTTCTGAACTGCCTATGGAATTCTTTGATTATCTTTGCAGCTTGAAACCTATCAATGCACTGGAGGTACACTCCCTCATAGTTCCTGCAAAAAAGTGTGACATTTTTTATCATGAGGTGTGCACTTTTCAATTACAGGGTGCGACCTTTGTTTTGAGGCAATCCCTCCAGGCATTTTTTGTTCAACAACAAGTACACCAGGTCTGTGTACCATGGATCTTGAGTGATGGACTCCATTGTATATGCTTGACATTCGATGCATGGAGTCTCTTCTTCCATGGCTCTACATAGTCCCTGGCCTCAGACTATCTTCATGGGTTGCATTTCTAGATCATACTCTTGGAGGATGGCCATCCATTTCCCCCGTCTTTCACCCAATTCACTCTGCATCAGCAGTGATTTTACTACTTGGTCCGGGATGATAGCATGCACTTTTCTCTGAAGGATATAATGCCAAAATTTCTTCATGGCATGGATGAGAGAAAAGGCCTATTTTTCCAAAGGATAATACCAAACTTCGGCATTCTTAAAAGGGGAGCTCATGAAAGCAATCAGGTGTTCTTCCCTTTCGATCTTTTGGGTCAAAAATATCACAACAGAATGCAGCAAAAAAAAGGAATATATGTAAAAGGGGAGGGAATAGTCTGGACTAGCTAAGACTAGGGCCTTCGCTATCATTTGTTTAGTTTGGGTGAACACCCACTTTTCCTCAAGGCTCAACTCAATCTCAGTATCTTTTTTCATCATTTCATTGAGTTTTTTTACGATCTCAGCAAATCCAGTGATGAACCGCCGGAAAAAATTGATCTTTCCAAAGAAAGATCTTATTTCCTTCTTATTTCTAGGCATTTGTAGGTTTAGTAATGCTTCAACTCTCTCAGGGTAAATGCATATACCCTTCTCAGAGACAATATTCCCAAGAAACTTCCCTTCAGTGACCCCAAATATACATTTCTTAGGGTTGAGGAATATTCCATATCGGTGACATCTCTCACAAATCTAGGTGAGGTGGGTGGAAGGAACACATCTGCCCTGGGAAAAGATGGTCAAATCATCCCTGTAGATGATTATGCACTGGTTTACTAGGCCTTCAAACGCAATGTCCATAGCATTTTGAAATGTGGCCCCTGCATTGATCAGGCCAAAGGGAATTCTCTAGTAGGCAAACATTCCCCACTTGGTGGTGAATGCCATTTTATCTCTATCTTCATATTTAACCATGACTTGGTTATACCCAGAGTACCCATCCAAAAAGGACATCATTTGTGATCTGTTCACAATTTACAATACCTCATCCAACGAGGGGAGAGGGTGATTATCTTTCTTGGAAGATTTGTTTAAATTTTAGAAATCAATGCAAAGGTGGATCTCACCACTTTTCTTTTGTACAGGGACAAGGTTGGGAACCCACATAGTATGCCAGATTAGAAAGATGATCTGAGCTGATAGTAGTTTTTGAACCTCCTAATGAATCAGAGGCTCGATCAGTGGGTTGACCGATCGTTGCTTTTTTCGGAAAGGCTTAGCATGAGTCTTGAGTGGGATGGTATGAGTCATAATGGATGTATCATAGGTTTTCAAGTCCTCATACCCCACGTGATTCCATCAATGTATTCTCAAAGAACCATGAGAATCTTCTCCTTCTCCTCTTGGGAGTAGGAGGTGCCAATGTGTATCATTTTCTCTTCATCAGGCAGGCCGATGTTGACTTTCTCAAATTTACCTCCCTTAGAGGAGGATGATACCTTTTCCCAGCCTTGAGGGTCTAAGTCAAAGATTTGTTCAAGTGTGACCATCCCCTTAGGGATGGTGTTGGTTGGTAGGTCCATGATCCCGTCGTCTTCATCACCCTATCTAGTATCATTGTGCTCTCTCTCCTCTACTATTTGGTCCTCAAAGACACCAACATTGACCATAAAGGTCAGGATATGTTGATCATCTACAAAAACCTGAAAATGGGTGACATTGTTTAGAATGGACAGGGTGGGGACCATCTCAATAGAGAATTTCCAGAGCCGGGATCCAACCATTGGCTCGAGAGTGTTGGAAGACACAACAAGGGCATCCGAAACATAGTTCCTTTTCTGGGGAATAATATCATTGCTGAAGGCATCAAAATCTTTGATAAGACTCCATGCCCAATTGCGGTATGTAGCCAGCCTTTTTTCATGACAGGTGTATTAACTCCGTACTTGCTTAACAATCAACTCTAAATCACCCGGGGCCCAGAGGTGAGTGATTCCTTTTCTTAGTGCAAACAGGAGTCCAAGGACCAAGGCCTCAGATTCTGTGAAATTATTCCTACAGTTGAATTTTAGCCTATAAGATGTGAGGAAGGATTTCCCCATTGGGTTGATCAATTCCACTCTGGCCCCATAGCCTTTTTTGGATCGGGACCCGTTGAACTTAAGGGTCCACAAGTCATTGTGTGTTGTCTAGGGCCAGGAAGATGAAGTGGTCTTTGGATTGTCTATGGGAGGATTGGGAGGAGTTTCCTTCATTTCTGATGGCATGTGGGTGAGGTTTTCCCGTAGGGAGATCTACGGTTGAGATACCTAAACCGGTGGCACCATGGGGGTGTTGTTAAGGGACTTACTGGGCCAATTCATGTTTTCTTTATGTTTCTCTTCCTGGGAGGTATCAATGTGTCGGGTAGCCCCAAAGAGGCAAGGCTCACACTCTAATTTTGAATGTTTCTGATAATGTACCCAGCACCAAGTGCTAGACAAGAGTGTAGCAGGAGTCCCTGTGCCCCCTTGTGAATCAACCTCACTGCTTAGTTTTTTGTCTAGGTCCCAGATTCTCTGGGAAACAATGGGATCTTCCCTGGGGGTGAAATCAAATGTCAAAATTTCTAGGGGTCGGTATACCCCGGTGCAAGTCTCAGAGAAGAGGACTTCATTTACCCTCCCAACTTCAGTGAGGGCCTATTTCATCTGGGGTTCACTTTCTACCCGGATCTAGTTGGATTCTCCTTTCCAGGGGAGCCACAAGTGAGAGAAGTCGGTGGAGAAATACCCATTAAGGGACTTAGACCAATTGCAACTTAGTAACATCCCATAAGTCTCTGAGATGTTCACCACTTGGATGTCAATCGCACTGATTATCTTGGGGTCTTGGATGAGCTGAATCCAGACATTCTTTAGCTCACCCACCATTTTTACAGTAGTTTTATCTAGCTGGATTACTACACCGTTAGATGGGGTAGGGCAGAATCTAAGCTTCTAGCATATGGATAGAGGCATGATGTTGCCCAAAGCCCTGGAATCTACCAGGAAATTGTATATATTCTTTCCTTGTATGTTCAACCCAAGTAGGAAGGGAGGATCCTCAGTATTTCCTCAGAAGACAATCACTTTGGCATCATCAAAAGTGATAGTCTTGGGTGGGTGACTAACAGCTTCTGAGTTTCCCAAGAGCTTCAAAAGAGACTTCTTCTCAGGATAGTTCAACAAAACCTTCATCAAGGTAATGGAGGTGGTAGTTTGTTCTAACGCCTTCGTGATGTCAAACCTTCCTCCTGGTAATTGGTGGCTTCCCTCAGCCGGGTCCTTAGCTTGGTTAGAGATAGGGCCTTTTGGAGGGATGAACTGATTAGTCATGTTTTCCTGGGGAGGGATGTCTTTGGGAGGCATGGGAGTATAAATCGATCCTTTACGAGCCTCACTTTGAGTGTTGTAAGGAGTCCATGGGTTGGTGAAGGCATTGGCCTCAAAGGGTGGAACAAATTAATCAAAGAAACCTTGTAGATTGGGCTCTTCTTTGTCTCCCTTATCTTTTCCAAAGAAGACAGTCTGATAGGTAAAGGCACTATGATTCGGCTCTTGTGCAGATGTTTTCGGGGGTGGTGGATCAGTAGATTGTTTCCTATCTGACTGGGAGATCAAGATGACCTTCTCTAGGGTGGCACAGTTCACCTCAGAATGAGAGCCTGTGTCATGCAATCTACACCAGTTAATCATCGGGTAGAAGTATGCAAATTATGTAGAATGGCTGGGTCCAATGTTACCCTAATTGGTGTTTTGGTTCAGAGGAGGACCTCCAACATTAGCCTTGTTGTTCCATTGTTGTTGGTTGGGTCGAGGCCCATTGTTGTAATTCATTCCTCTGGCATTGGTATTTCGTTGGTCAGAGAAGATGTTCCCCCTCTAGGAATTGGAGTTGTGGGGTGCATAGGACCCCATCTTCAGCTGTCCCATGTCCATAGTCAGTGAGGACAAAAATTTCCAGAGAGATTTGACCTCGCTGGTCAACTGGGTATTCGCATCACAATGTGATTATTATTGTTGTTGGTTCCCTAGGAAAGTGGCATCATTCGCCAGAGTCAAGGGAGGCAATCCTGCAGCCGCGGAAAACTGAAAGAAAGACACTCTAGAAGGTTGTGTTTGTGGTTGTTGCATTTGTTGCGGCTGGTTCTAGGGAAAGGATTCCAGACCCGGTGTTTTCTGAACTTGGGATGGATATATGTACCGGGCCTTCTGGTCTATCGGTAGTAGTGGGGTCATGGCCATCACAGGGGTACTCATTGCCTACTTGGGGTTATATCTCCTGGCGTAGGAAGTTCCATCAGGTACCATGTTGTAGGGTAAGTTCTGCCCAATCCCACCTGGGGCCTTGTTCAAACCACGTGATAATTCCAAGGGTAGGTTGTAAACCTTCACCAAAGTATCCTGGTCACCCGGGGTGGTAGTTCTCCAAAGGAGAGTAGCAATGAAAGGGTCCATCAAATTCAGGTAGGTATGGATGGTTACATCAGTGGATGGGATGAAGGGGCTCGTGCACCACTTCAAGGTGCATTGGAACCGGTGGTTGAATGCTATGAGGGGTTCATTTGGTTTCTTCCTAATGGAGATGAACTGGCTGTGCGACCACACTAGGTCTACATGTATGCAGAAGGCCACCAAGAAGTAGTCCTCCATCTCCTGCCAGTTGTTGATTGAGTTGGTGGGAAATTTCAGGTACCAGTTCAACTCATTCTGTCCCAAGGATAGAGGGAACATCCGGATCGCGAAATCTTCATGCTGGATCCAGTGTCAGTTCATGGTATCTTTGTATTCCTACAGATTCTCTTCTGCCGTTTGTGAGCCTAGATGCTCATATCAGGGATAGATCTTCTCTAGGTGCGAAGGAAGATAATGAGTAGCACCCGGGAACTGTCCCATCGGGGACTCGGTGTTTCCAAAATAAGTAGCCATCAGGGGCATTGGGTTATAAATATATTGAAAGTTACTCCTCAGGATATCCTGGGAGAGTTGGGTGTTCTGGGATGTGCTAGATCCCCAAAAAAATGTAGTTGTCTTGGCCTTTGGGGTCTATTTCTTTTGAGCGGGAGGCTCGAATTCAACAAACCTTCTAGGGTTGGGGGCTGACCTATGGATTATTTCAAATCTCGTGGGTGAAAATTACCCAATCCCACTGAAGGTTTGATTCCTAAAACTATGGCTTGGGGAACCCTCAGGCGGTGTGAAGTCTAAATCCTCAGAAGGGGATATGCTCATGCCCTTCTTCTAGCACTAGTTTCTGTTGACGGGACTTTGTGACTGGGTCCGCCAATAGATGTAAGTTGTCACTGGGTACCGGGGTACCGAACAACTTTTCCTGTAAAGGTTATCCTGGGAAATGAGATTCCCTGGGCCTTCAAGCACATGAGAGTTGGGTCTCGACAATGCAGGAGCTTAGTTGGGAGTGTGACTATTTTATTCGGGGGGATAGCTGGTTATCTTGGCTCATCTTCTCTGGGGATTTTGTTGAGTTAGGTTTCCTGCAAGCTCGCATTAAATTTACCAAATAAACTTCAAAAGATAGATTACGGTTAGAAGTATTCCATCTACCTATAGTTATGCTAAACATTCAAGACATCAACCATGCTCTAACATACTGCACTAAATACTAAAGAAATACAGAACCATCAGCTCATATTTAATCAATAGCGAGGGAAAAGAAGGTCATTAATCTACTTAAAATATCAGAGCAAGGGACATAAAGAACATACAACACAAAATATTGTTAATCCAGAGATCATAATGCTAACAAGATCATTGATAGAACCCTTCCTTCTTCATTAACACATTTCCAGAAAGCGCTGGTGCATACAATAATGGTGGCTCCAAGGGGGCATCTAACTACTGAGAATCTCTAACAACTTAGGAGCATTGAGCTCTACAACTAAGAAAATCAAAATGCTATAGCTATGGACTGCAAAATCATCAATTTTGCTGACCCTTGGAATGAGGTCAGACTTATTATTTATACACAAGTTTTCCCTAATCTTAACCTAACTTACTTTAACCTTTAAACAATATAATACAATTTTTGGTGGCCGGTACTACATGCACCATGCTACAAATACCTCAAGATGGAAAAGGTCTGACATGTCAAAAGAATGAGACAAGAAAGGTAGAGTGGAAGAATCATCCTCGAGAAGAGAGCCAGAGAGAAAGTAGAAGACATCTGATCTCCCGGGGATCGAGGCTACATGCCTCATTAATGGGAAAGTGGCTCCCTATCTCCGATGTGCTAGATGTTATGTTGGAGTAGTGTCTTGGGAGGACCCTCTGTCAGAACCATCCTCTGAGCTGACGTGCCATGTTGTGGTTACCTGCTTTTTGACACTTTCATTAACTATCTGATAGTGACCGGTCAGCTCCAGGAACCAAGACAGTGGTCACTGAAAGAATACAAAATTATGGGATCCAAAACTCTAGGATCTGGAAGCTTACGCTCCCAAAGGATGAATAAATACAAAATATATCTCCTGATAATCATCTCCAGAACCCAGAGCATTTTATTGTTCCTTAGTATCATTGAAGGTCTGTAGGAGCTGGGCGATCCCGTCTTCATCGATGTCCTTGAGGCTGACCCATTGGAACTTGGCCACATCCCTGTGTTCGCCTAGATCTAGAACATTTGCCTTGAATTCTGATTGGGGGATTTCCAGCTTCATCCTTTTGGAGTCTTTATTTGGTGTCTTCAGCCAGTTGTTGTTCAAGTACTGTTAGGCCATGTGTTCCAAATCCATAAATTCTTTCAAAGCCATGGACCGGGTCACGATGGCTACCTCATTGAACTGGAGAATTCCCAGACCGGCCTAAAAATTTGGGGCGTCCAAAGACACCATAGGAGTTGGATACCCGATCGAGACCAAGGCAGCGAGCATGACGGCCTGGATGGATGAATTGTAGTGTGCGGTCAGAGTAAGAATAAGTTTTGGGGCCTGCACGGAGCATGGGAAGCAAGCAACCTTCAGAATCCTAGAATTTCCAATATTGATGGCCAATGGGTCTCTGGTCATTCATTGGATATACATCATTTTTTCCAGGGCTTGCATTTCTGCACACATTCTAACATTGGTGTCACTGATCAACTAAACCTTGGAATCAATCTTTGATCCTATGATAGTGTTTTCCATAAAGTACTTCATGGTTAGGGAAGCTTTTCCAGGGCCCTCTCGATCTTAGTCCTGACAACTGCCCTGGTGACTTTCACGGTGGGGAGATCTGGACTCCCGGGTAGAGAGGATGTAGATGCTTTTGACATGGTGAGAGTTTGATGTTGGCAACCTGCAAGGCAAGACGACCATCAAAATTTACATAAGATAAAACGCTACTATGGGTCCCGGAGATCTTACCATCGCATCCGCACCTGCAAGAGTTATTTTGTCAAATCTTGGGAAAGATGTGCGTATAATGAAAACTGAGGAAACTGACCAACATTCGGGCCTCCAAGGATTCCAGCGCATATGATACAAGTAAAACAAGTACCGAATAAGGACATAGGAGCCAGAGTCCAAAAACTAACTGTTGGGTGACATGGCCAGAAGATGAGCCATACTAGGCTGACGTAGATGTCACATGACCATGCAGTAAATAGGATTTATGGCGATAACACCAAAAAAATTCCAAACACGCATGAAGCAGAAGTCACTTGGCTGGACTTGAATGTGCGCATAAATTTTCCATTAAGATTGCCACGACGGAAGAGAGAGAAAAGTACCATGGTTGAAACCAGCAAGGAGCCGAGTCTAAACCAGGTGGTATTTTGTCATGCAGGTGAGCTCACAAATTTAGGAAAACACAGACAAAGGCATGGTGAGCTTGACATGATACTAGAAGGATATACACTAAAACTATAGTAGAATACAGAGGGTCAAGGGCCGAGGCATATAAACACAACTTACAGAGATTCACACAATGTACAAAGCAACCTACATCAAATGGAATGCACGGGAAACCACCCTAGATTAAAAATACATAGAGGGCGAACAACCCTCTGCCAGTGCCAACCCACCAACGGGAGGCGATGGAAAGACCATCGCTACAAGGCATGGTGAGACACAACCAAAACTAGAAAAAACAACAAAAAAGCCAAAACAAAAACAAACACAACAGAACAAAAACCAAGAAACCAAAAAGAACAAAAAGATGAGGGCCGAGAGCCTACCTGAAAATGTAGAAGTAATGGAGAAGGTGAGTACAGGAAGTGCCCTACAACAAGTTAGCCTTGAGAATCATCACGAGTGAGCATTGCAAACCAATGGTAATCAACCACTAAGCACATGAGAAAAAGCTATTTAATTTGCCTTAATTCTTCTTAATTCTCTCTGAGTGCACCAAGTATTTTAATCGTGGTAACTGTGAAAATGACAGGTAACTTCTATTTATACCGCTAGGGTAAAAACATGTTGCATTCTTTTGCACAAACTTTAGAACAGACAGACCTCTGGACTCCGGGCCCAGGGATTCCATGCAATTATGCCTTCTTGCGAGAGAAGACATAGTGGCAGAGAATCCCGGAGTCTAGAATCCGGCTCTAGGAAGAAAAAACTCTGGGACCAGGTCCCGAAGACACAAGAAGACAAAAGAAGAAAGAAAAACAAACCTCGCAGAAGAAAACCCCAGAGGGAAAACAAAGAAAAAGGAAAGCAAGGCAAGAGAAAAAGAAAAAAAAAGGGGGACCCAACATTTTGCCTACAAAATGTAGGGATGGGTATGCACGGCATAACACTTTTTTCACCCAAAATTAATGAAACAAAAAGGGTTTCTTAAATAAATTATCATCTTTCCATCAAGATAATTGCTGTCAGAATTCAAGTTCAGTAAGTAATTATTACTTATTTTCTCATTGAGTTGTCTCTAAAGTCTTGATTGACAGACTGATTGAAAAACAACAATAAAGTTCAAATGGTTTAACCTTTTTGAAATTTGAAACATGCGTCACATTCTATGCTTCGCCTAATATAAGAAAAAAAAATTGCAATTTTGTAAACTTTAGAATTAGTTAAGGTGGTCAAACACGGGAGTTTTTTATTTTGAATAAGTTGTAGTAGAAAATTCATAATTAATTATTAATTTGGTAAACAATTACACAAAAATATGCATCACATCCGAGCATGAGTCTACTACTTATATCTAGAATCTTGTAAAAATATATCATCATTTGATTGTTATTAAGGTGGTTAGACATACATGTAATTTTTATCTTTTTCTTGAAATTTTTGTACTACTTCATTGAAATCTAAAATATTGAACAATTAGATTTATTTTTTTTTCAGAAAAGGGCTAGTAGTTTAGAAACTACATTCAATTTCCTACAGCTTCTGTTCTTACAACTTTTTCACATAAGGTTGATAAGATGTTCAACTTTTTACGTCAAGTTGACTAACCCTGATTTTTTAATTTTTCATTGCCACTTAAGGTCATAGCTTGGTATACCATTATCCTGCACATACCCTAATTAAAAACAATTTTAATTGACATGATTGTTTAAATAGGCTATGATTATACACGTACATCTAGATTGAAATTATTACATTTTTTCTTCTTTATAAAACCAACAATAGGGTTTATAATTGATGTTTGCACCATCACTGATCACCCCTACTAAGACCATAGGAGAATCATCAAAGAATCAAGTATACACTTATTTTATATTATAGATATACATTTAGATGGAAGTATATATCTTTTTATTTTTTGTTTCTTTGTCAACAATAATAATATATTAACTTGTATCAATTTTATTTTACTTGGTATAGTCTTTTTGATGATTTGGCCATGACATGAATCCTCCACCTCATTGATATAGTAGGAATTTTGATCATCAAGGGAATCATCATTTGACAAATCCTTGAAGCCAAAATGAAAAGGAACAAGTTCATAAAATATTCATAGTTGGGTATGTGCAAGAGCATAGTGCACCAAACTAGGCCCTTAAGTGGCAATGGAATTTTAGAAAAAAAGAGTTTGGCAACTTGACATAAAAACAATGTACTAAGGTTTGGTTAGAGAGAGAGACTCCTTGAATATAATTAGCTGCATCAAAGGGGCTTCCCCCCCTATTTGGACCATTAAATCTATTGTAAAAGATATCTTATATTTATTGGCAGGGTTTGAGGAGTATTTTATTTATCACATTTATAAATAGGGGAATTGTGTTGTGGACCACCTATCCAACTTGGGTGTAAATGCTCATCAAATATTGGATTAGAATCAAAATAATCATATCATAATTAGTTTGCATATGCACCTTCATAATGATGAAAATGGGTGATGGTTTATTACAAGCCTTGGTAATGATGCTCACATAAATGTGAGTGAATGGAGGCATGTTGGCCTCTTTATTCCCCTTAAAGATGATTTTTATATCAATTTTTCTATCCGTTTCTATTCAGTTTACTAGGTTTTTGATACCAGATCTATGGGGGTGTTAGAAACAAAATAGAGTCGATTGTTTATGATAGACAGAAAAACAAGGAGTCAGTCTAGAGTGCTATTGTTGTAGAGTGCCTTATTGGATATATGGAAAGACTTCATGGCGTCAATACCCTTGTCACTAATTTCTTTGAGGAGGGATGGAAGGATGATGTTATTTATGTGTATGGGTTGGAGCTGGTTATCAATGAAGAACTTGTTGGTAAAGTCTCCAACACCCTTTTTGAAGGTACCAAATTTTATAGGGAAAAAGAATTTGCAAATTAAGTGATTGATTTTTTCTTTCTACTCGATCAAAGAGAGAAGGATTGCATGAGAATTGATGGTGGTTTTGAGAGGTTTTCTCTTCCCAAGCCTTAGCTAGATGTTATGGATGTACTAATACAATACCTGACTCTTGATACTAAATTTGGGAGTATTTTCAGCTACCATTTCATCATTTTGAGCCATTTTCACCATGATAATTTCATATCTATTTTCTTTTGTCAATCATAGTATTACATCCCATAGAAAGAAACCCTCAACCCCAATCCTTCATGAGGGTCTTATTCTTCTATTCATGGAACATGCCAAATCCCTTCACGTGGAAAGATTTCCCACCTAGAACTAGAATTTAATTCAAGAAAAATGTGAGGTTTCATTATGGGGACACAAATTCAGAGCATTCAGATGTTGATTCTAACAATGATAAGGTTTTTCACATTTATAAACCCAAACATAAGGCGATCTCTCAACCTAGTAGTTCTAAACCCTCTTCCTCTTAGAGGAATAAAGTTGTGTCTTTGGAAGATTAGGATACTAATTTGTTAGAATAACTGAGAGGGGGGGGGTGAATCAATGGCCTCAAAAATATTCCAATAAATCAACCCAAAAAATTTAGTACCACAATATTAAGCCTCTAGTTATCTTCAGTCTGCCAAGATGTATGCCTTCAAATAATTATATCAAATAACTACTGCTCGGAGTTCATTGTTAAACCTTGTTCTTAATGTTTACCAAATAGCAGTCTTTCATTTACAAAAAAATAGTAAATTGCTTAGTGTATACCAATCAAACCAAATTAGTAATGTGTAATGCAAAAGACTAAAGTAATGACTCATATACACATTGACACATGGATTTTTAATGTGAAAACCCTATTAAGGGAAAAACCACTTGGGACCGGTAACCCAAAATTTTCACTCTTTTGAAGTGAGATCGATGAAGAGCCAACCCTGTTAAAGGTTACAAACACACTATTAGGTGTGACCTTGTTAGAGGATTTAAATAGAATAGTTTGTCACTTGATATTGGGCATCTCTATGCTACCTTCTATGACCAAACCAAGTGTATTTTGTCAAATGGTTTCTCGCATCTCATGCTATCTTCATGATCAAAATTTTTGATACTCCTTGGGATGTATCTCAATATAGAAAGGATTGTTAAGTCCTGCTCGATTAAGAGACTTTTTGTATCAATGGTTAAACTAAAATAGTAAATGATTTATTCACACATACAACTTATACTTGTAGATTTTTAGATTTATTGTAAGCTCATTTTACCTTTCTAATCAATATATCTTTTTAGTACCTTTGGTCCACTTCTTTTTTCTTGGTGATGTTGTGCTTCTTTGTTGCTCGGTGTCCACAAAAATCTTTAGTTCTTTCCTCAGCTTGATTAATCAAGACTGTATGAAGTTGTTGTTCATCAATTTCTCTCCAGCATCCTTCTTTTACATTCACTTTCCATTAATTAGTAATGAATTAAGTTGTCTCTTTATAGACATGATATCACTATTTCTCACTTCTTCATTTTCTTGTTCTTGGCATGATTTGCAATCTTAGCCAATCTTTATTTAAAGAATAAATCCTATTTTATCTTGTAGAAATCTTCTTGCCAACTGGATAAAATAGCTTTAAATATTTTACTTATCTTTGGCTTTAACGTGTTGATTAAAACAATGTGAACAACCAATTAATTCTATCTTTAGCTCTGCCAACTAAGTATTTTGTCATTCCTGAACTCCAGTTAAATTTAGCATTTTAACTCTTTGATAGCTTTGGTCAACACTTTAGTTCTCCTCGGGCTTCTCTGTCGGTGTTGTCTGTTCATTGGGGTTGTTTGTCCTTCGGGGTTGTCTGTCCATCAGTTAACACTGTAATTCTAGTCGTCGATAATGCTTTTGATTGTACTCGTCAATAATGCTTATCGGTTTCCTTGCTCAGGCATCACTATGAATTTACTCTCAGGTTTCTCTATCCTTCGGGTTCCACTAGCAGTTGGTGTTTGAAGTAACTTAGTGAATCCTGGTCTTTTATGCATTAATGAAAGCATAATCTTTATCTCTCTAATTCTCTAAAGTCTTTGACACTTTGAATATAACCAATCAGATTATATCAAGTTGACATCAATGAAAATACAATCCATTAACTGATTTAATGTCTTTCATTATCTTTCTATATTTCAATGATCAACTTAGCATCTTCAAAAATTCAATCAGTTACATGTCATCAACCTCTCCCTTTGTCATTGATGGAAACACACTACATTATCACACTATATTATTACTAATGCAATATGAAATATAATAGCTGAAGTTCATCAATCTCTCCTACAATAACTATTACAAATGTCTGGCTCTAAGTAAGCTCATATAGCTTAGATTTTTTTCTTGCAGAGTATGTTCTTCAATCTTTAATCCCTTTATTGGATAGTTGTAGCAGCTTCTATCTCTATTTCTGATATGTGTTCTTCCTTGACTGTTCCTCTCCTTGAACATCTCTTTTTTCTTTTGACAACAATCTCTCCCTTAGTATGTATTCTCTCCCTTTTGTTACTTCTCTCCCTTTGATGGATGTTTCATATGTAATCAATGCTCTCCCTTTGATTAACTTTCCCTTTGAATTCTTAGGAACTTCTCTTCATGGATAATGATATAACCTCTTCCTAATAATGAGATCATCTCTCTCCCTTTTGATTCCTAATATTGAATTCTTGATAGTGAGTTGATCTCTCTCCCTTTGAAAACAATTCCAAACAATTATTCCACATCATCATCCATTCCTTTTTATAATATACTCCTTGAATTTCCCTATCCATCAACATTAACTTGTCTCTGGTGTTCGATGAAAATTTATGCCTTGTTGTGTACAGATGTATCATTGCAGTTCATCTTTGTGCTTGCATCAACATGAATGATCTTCTGATTTGTGTATAGGCTGATGCAATCTCGTAGTAAACTTAGTGATCAATAGACAAGGGTTGGACCCCTAGTCTCTATCTCAGGTACTTAAAAGTATCTTTCGGCAATGGCTTGGTAAAGATGTCAGCTAATTTTTCCTTTGATTGAACATATTCCAGTATCACTTCTTTTTTCTTGCACTTGTTCTCTTAAATAGTGATACTTGATTGCAATATGCTTAATCTTACCATGCATGACTGGATTCTTAGAAATGTTAATTTCACTAGTATTATCACAATAGATAATCAATGGTTCAAGGATCTTCATATTCATACCTTCCAGCAAAAGTTTGATCCATGCAATATTAGAGAAATTTTTAGTAGAAACCACATATTCTTCTTCTGTAGTAAACTGGGAGATGCATCCTTGTTTCTTGCTGATCCATGTGACAAGTTTGTCACCCATGAAGAATTCTCCTCCAGTTGTGCTCTTTCGATCATCAATGTTTGCAACCCAATCAACATCTATATAGACTTGTAGCTCAAATTTTCCTTCTCTTTTATACCATAAGACATAGTCCTTGGTGTTCTTTAATATCTTAGAATTCTCTTGACAATAGTGATATGTGATTCTTTTGGATTAGCAGAGAATCTGGCAACTATTCCAATTGCATGTGCAATATCTGATCTAGTATGAACAACATACATTATATTTCCAATCATTGATCTATATAAGGTCTGATTTAGCTCATTTGATTTGTCTTCCTTTTTCGGCTTACATATGGTATTCATAGGTGTTCCAATTGATTTGGAATTTTCCATCTTTAATATCTTTAGCACTTCCTGTTAGTAATAACTGAGAGGGGGGGGGTGAATCAGTGGCCTCAAAAATTTATCCAATTTAAACTTTAATCCACCAATCAATACTTCTCAAATTATTAAGTCCCAACAAGATGCATGCCTTTGAAATATTTGAAACAAATAACTATCTGTCGGTTTACCTTGTCTATCCTGTTTCTCCTTGATAATCAATAAGCAATAAACTGTATTTACCGATACTTAGTAAATATGTAGAGTATACCAGTCAATCCATAAATGCCTATGTAGAATGTAAAACACTAAAGTAATTAACCATACACACATAACATAAGGATTTTAATGTGGAAACCCTGTTAAGGGAAAAAACCACTAGGGCCGGTACCCCATATTTTCACTCTTCTGAAGTGAGCCCTATTAGGATCCAACCCTATTAAAGGTTACAAACACACTGTTAAGTGCGACCTTGTTAGATGATTTTCAATACATAGGTTGTCACTAAGTATTTGGAATCTACGCTACCATCCTTGAATCAGTCTCATGACTATCAATAGGCTTTATCCAAAATCTTACTACCATCCTTGAACCAACCTCCTTCTTAGACTGTCAATAGGCTTTAGGTAAGTCCAATGCTACTATCATGAGTCAACCTTCTGGAAATCTGTTAAGATATACCTCAATTACAAAAGACTGTTAAGTCCTACTCTGTTAAGAGACTTTAATGCTTCAATGGTTAAACTGAAACAAACTGACCTGTTTCTAATGCAACTGAATTGTAGATTTTCAGATCTATTTATGTACAATATCTTTCTGATCAATGTATCAATTCAATTCCTTTGTACTTAACTCTTTTTTCTCTTTGATGCTATGATTCACTGTCCATTAGTGTCTGCAGAATTCTTTAGCTCTCCCTCAGCTTGATTGATCAGGACTGCATAAAGTTAATCCTTCATCAGTTTCTCTTCAGCATCTTCTATTAGTTCACTCCCCCATGTATCTGATTGCGTATTGACCACACTGGAATTAATTATGCTTGTCTCTTAAATAGACATGATTTTCCTTAATTCTAGGTTCTTTGATTCTTGATTCTTGGCATGAAAAACAATCCAGCCAAATTGATTTATGGCTTTAACTCCTGATTTATCTCGTAGTTATCTTCTTGCCAACTGTACAAATGACTTACTTAACTGAGGTCGAATAAAAAAAATAAAACAACCAGTTAAGTCTATCCTTTAGCTCTGCTAGCTAGAAATTTTGTCATTTTCTGATCTCTCTGTTCCGTCGGTCAATTCTGTAGTTTGTCACCGGTGACAACTGCCAGTTCCGTCGATGTCGCTTCAGTTAGCTTCAGGATCTCCATCTGTCGGGCATCATCAGATCTTTGTTCATAGGGAAACACTATTTTTACCTCATCGGGTATCATGTGATTCTGCTTCTTTGGGAAACACTATCTTTTGCTCGTCGGGTATCACTGTGACTTTAATCTCTGTCTTTACCGATGGTGTGCACTCCACCGGTGTAGTCTGTCACTTAGTGAATACTAGACTTTTATGCATTGCTAGAAGCATAACCTTTATTCCATTGGTTCTCTGAAGACTTTGGCATGATCATACAGATGATATCAAGTTGACATCAATGACAATACAAACCATTAACTGATTTAATGTCTTGCATCATCTTCAACTTAATATAGTCAATCATTTAATCAGTTATTTGTCATCAATCATTGATCTATATAAGGTCCGATTTAGCTCATTTGATTTGTCTTCCTTTTTCGGCTTACATCTGGTATTCATAGGTGTTCCAACTGGTTTGGAATTTTCCATCTTGAATATCTTCAGCACTTCCTTGGTGTATTTGGACTGAGTGATATATATGCCTGCATCTTGTTGAAGAATTTGTAGACCAAGAAAGAATTTGATCTCCCCAAACATGGAAATTTCAAACTCTTTGCTCATTTCATTAGCAAAGGATTTGCATAACATTTCATTTCCACCAAAAATGATATCATCAACAAATATTTCAGCAATCAAAATATTACCATCAGTATCTTCTTTTAATTATAGATTGTTATTTTCACTTGTTCATGCAAATTCAATGCTTATGAGATACGAATGAAGTATATCATACTAGGCTCTTGGTGCTTGTTTCAATCCATACAATGCTTTATGTAATTTACATATCATGTTTCTCTTGTCTGGATCAACAAACCCTTCTATTTTTTCAATGTATACCTCTTCTTCCAGTATTCCATTTAGGAATGCAGATTTAACATCCATCTAGTATACCTTGAATCCTTTGAATGCAGAATAAGCATGAAGAATTATAAATCCTTCTATTCTAGCAACGCGTGCAAAGGTTTCACCATAATTAATACCTTATTTGTGTGCATACCCCTTGCATACTAATCTTTCTTTGTTTCTTGTGACTTCTCCATTCTCATTCAGCTTCTTTCTGAATATCCATTTGGTCCCGATGACATTCTTGTCATCAGGTCTCGGTACTAGTGTCCATGTATTGTTCTTCTCAATCTGTTCTATTTCTTCATTCATAGCACTAACCCATTCTTCATTTTCAAGTGCAATATTAACAGATTTAGGCTCAAAATCACAAAGTAAATATCTAGTGTTTAGTGACTTACTTCTTGTTCTCATTCCAGCCTTCTTGTCTCCTATGATTTGATTTCGTGGATGATGTTTTTTGACATACTTGGCAAGTTTTGGTTTAGCTATTTGTCAATTATTCTGATCATCATCTTGACCTTCATTCTGAACTCCATCGCTCGGTACATCATCTTGAGTATTTTCCTAATTTTTGGTGATTTTAGCCTAATTCTCAGGTGCAATGTTCTGTTGCTCGAGAGTGATACACTATTTCTAGAGTAGAGTGTCAGGTTCTTCAGTGTAAAAAAATTGTTGTCATCTTCTGGTTCTTTTCTTCTTTCCTTATCATTCTTTTCTGCAAATTCATCTATTCTTAAATTTGCACTTTCAATGATCTTGTTAGATGACTTGTTATGACATTTATAATCCTTACTTTTGGTGGAATACCCTAAAAAGATACCTTCATCACTTTTGGAGGGTAAAAGTACAAACTTGTGTCACATTTTTACAAAGGAAGAGCACCACGACATGCAAAGCTGTTAAACTTTAATGACATAAAAGTGGAATTTGTGTTTAGAATTTGAAAATGATGTAAACTAATGAAATGTGTAAAATTGGATGTAGTTTATGCCTATAATTTTTTTAATTTTTTTTGAATAAGCATTGACCTAGATTTTTAATTTTTGAAGTCCATTTTTTAATTGCTCAAAAAATGTTGAAAATGTAGGGTCTACTTCCCTCCAACTAAATATATGAAAATAATATTTTTTTCCTTTGATTTCAGAATATGTTTTAGATGACATGTAGAGCTAGTGCATAAAAAAATAAAGATTGGTTTTCGGTATATATTTTGTTTGTTATAACTATTCAAAGTAAGAGTTACCCAAAATTAACATTTTTTTTCTCCCTCCACATTTTCCCTAGCAAATCTACACCAAATACAAAAAAAATTATATATTCTTGAAGAGGTCTCTCTCCTCTAGTTTTAAATTTTTTTTAAATGATTTGCTATTTTTTTTCTTTTTTCGAACGAGCATGTTCTTCAATGTTAAAATACCTACTTGGAGTTTTTTCAAGCATATATATATAATCAAAACAAAATAAAAATTATATGACCATAATCTAGACTCCGAGCTCTATAAAAAGGTATATTTAGATTTTAAAAATGGTTGAGTTTTCATGAAGAAATTAGTTCTCTAAGTGAGAAGTTCTGTAATTTTGAAATTTTCACCTATTTGGCTGCGACATAGGATGCCACATAGATAGTTTCAGCCAGAACTGGTTCGACCGAACCAGTTCCGGCCGTACCCCCCTATATAAATATGTGCCAATTCTTCATCGATAGAACATAGTTGGCTTATATTTACTAATGAATTTTTGGCCGAAACTGGTCCGATCGAAACTCATTTGCCACATCGACGCCACATGGTGCCACGTTTGTGGCACATATGTACGACCGAAAATATTTTGGCCAAAACTATTTTGACCAGAACTATAAAAAATGGTCCTCAAGTGCGGCACAACTTTGTACGTTTACCCTGGAGTCAATTTTTCCATTTCTATCATCTTTTAAAATATAACATTGACTACAAAATATTCTAAACTTACATTGGGTGTGTAACCATACCAAAGCTCATAGGGTGTCTTCTTTGTGTCCTTTTTTAATTGTACTTTTTTCAATGTGTAGACAACAGTACTGACAGATTCCCTCTAGAAATTTTGAGTGATGCTTTTCTCAATCATCAATGTTCTTGCACAGTCAATAATTGATCTATTTCTCCTTTCAGAAATTCCATTTTTTTGTGGTGTTCTCAGTGTAAAAACCTGTCTTTTGATTCCATGTTCATTACAAAAATTAGTGAGTTCATCTAAAATAAATTCCCCTCCTCTATCTGACCTTAAGCATTTCAATTTCATATCACTTTATTTTTCTACCATAGCCTTATACCATTTAAACATCTTGAATGCTTCTGATTTATCTTTTAAGAACATAAATGTCATCATTCTAGAATAAACATCTACAACGTGAACGAAATACATATCTCCATAGTAGCTTTTTGTCCTCATTGGTCCACATAGATCAGTATGGACTAATTCTAGAATAGCATTAGTTGTATGGGATTTCCTCTTTAAACTAGACTTTGTCATCTTACCTTTTTGACAATTCTTGCACATGATATGCTCAGGCTTTGACATGCTCAGTAAGCCTCTGACTTTTCTTTTATTTCTTATCTTTATCATGTTGTCCAAATTCACATGACACAATATTTTATGCCACAACCATATGTCTTCATTTCTAACCATCAAACAAGTGGTGTTAATTTCATCAAGATAGAAAAGGTTACCTTTTGTCTGTTCACCAATTCCGATCAACCTTCCTGATTCATTAAAGATTTTTGCCTTCTTATTCTCAAATGCTACTCGATGACCTATATTGTTCATCTATGAAACAATCAGTAGATTATAATTTAGTCTTTTTACCCAGTAATCATTTTCACATTTGATCAGGTTATTCAACATTATGGTTCCTTTACCTTCAACTGGACAAGGTGTGTCATTACCCATTCTTACTGATCCACCATTATAGTATTCAAAAGTTTCAAACTTTTGTTTATCACCAGTGATATGGTGAGTGGAGCCACTATCTATAATCTAGACATCATTCTTACTAACCTTAGATATGAGTGCAGTGTCTACATACCTTTCTTCTTCTTTGTCTAAATAATCCTTCATGGCTACAAATACCATCTCAATGCCTTCTTTAGATTCGGTGTCAGTATCATCCGCTCTGTTCTCAGCTAGGTAACAAGATTTCTTCCCTTTGTCCTTGTAGTTTTGGGTATCTCTTCTTTCAGATTGTTGGTTGCTTCAGTAATCTCCGTTATCACCTTGGTCAAAATTCTTTTCATATATTCTATCATTACTTTTGACATATTTTCTTTGGTTAGGTCATCTAGCAGCAAAGTGTCAAACCTCTTTACAATTAAAACATGCAAGTGGTAATTTACCTTTGTATCTCCCTTTGCCTCTCTACAATCTTCTTGCCATTAGTGCTTCAATATCATCAATTCCTTGATCCTCATTATCACTCTCACTATCATTTCTAATAGTGTGTCTATGACTTGACTTACTTATTTTCAAAGAAGATTTGAATGCAAACTCTATAGATGGTAAGACACTATTATCAAAGATATTCATCTCAAATGCAATCAGTCTACCAATAAAACTATCTAGAGTAACTATATTGTTTGCAACTGCTCTCATTTCTTGTTTTTCGAGTACTCTAATAGCATATATAGGCAGTAAGGTTCTTAAGATTTTACTTACCACTGTCTCTTCTTCAAGTACACCTCCAACTATTGAGTGATATTTTCTCCTTCTTTCATCCTTAGGTCATCAAACCTCCCTCTTAGGCTTTCTACCTTGGCTCTTAGTACATTAGCATCTCCTCCATGTACTAGCTTTAATTTATCCCACATTTTCTTTGCAGACATGCAGGTTTTGATATCTTCAAACTCAGCATCAGAGAGTGAGGAAGAAAGCTCTATCATCATGCAATTATGCTCATGCTTTTCTCTCAATTTCTCAACAGTTTGAGGTCCTGTAGGAAACACATATTCAATATCAAGGTGTTGAGTAACATCATTACCAATACCTAATATGTAGAGTCTTATACTTCTTTGCCATGATGCAAAGTTGTCTTTATTCAACTTGGGCACATCTCGCTTGTTCATATTGTGATCTTTCACTTGAGATGTTAAACTCCCTTTCTAAGCACACAAGCTTTGATACCAATTGTTAGAATAACTGAGAGTGGGGGATAAAATCAGTGGCCTCAAAAATAATCAAATAAATCAACCCAAAAAACTTAGTACCACAATATTAAGCCTCTAGTTATCTTCAGTCCTACAAGATGTATGCCTTCAAATAATTATATCAAATAACTACTGCTCGGAGTTCACTGTTAAACCTTGTTCTTAATGTTTACCAAATAGCAGTCTTTCATTTACTGAAAAATAGTATTTTTCTTAGTGTATACCGATCTATCCAAATTAGTTATGTGTAATCAAAAACACTAAAGTAATGACTCATAAACACATTGACACATGGATTTTTATTGTTGAAACCATGTTAAGGGAAAAACCAATTGGGACTAGTAACCCAAAATTTTCACTCTTCTGAAGTGAGATCGGTGAAGAGCCAACCTTGTTAAAGGTTAAAAATACACTGTTAGGTGTGACCTTGTTAGAATATTTAAATAGAAAAGTGTGTCACTTGATATCAAGCATCTCTATGCTACCTTCTATGACCAAATCCAGTGTAGCTTGCCAAATGGTATCTGACATCTCATGCTATCTTCATGATCAAAATTTTTGATAATCGTTGGGATGTATCTCAATATAGAAAAGATTGTTAGGTCTTTCTCGGTTAAGATACTTTTTGAATCAATGGTTAAACTGAAATAGTAAATGATCTGTTCACACATACAACTTATACTTGCAGATTTTCAGATCTATTATAACCTCATTTTACCTTTCTGATCAATATATATTTACAATACTTTTTCTCCACTTCTTTCTACTTAGTGATGTTGTGCTTCTTTGTTTCTCACTGTCTCCAAAAATATTTAGCTCTTCCCTCAGCTTGATTGATCAGGACTGTATGAATTTTTTCTTCATCAGTTTATCTCCAGCATCCTTCTTTTTCATTCACTCCCCCTTAATTCATAATGAATTAAGTTTTCTCTTTATAGACATGATATCACTGTTTCTCACTTATTAATTTTCTTATTCTTGGCATGATCTGAAATATGACCCAATCTTGATTTAAATCATAAATCCTATTTTATCTCATAGAAATCTTCTTTCCAACTAGATAAAACAACCTTAAATCTTTTACATATCTCTCGCTTTAACTTGTCGATTAAAACAATGTGAAAAATCAGTTAAGTCTATCTTTATCTTTGTCAGCTACGTATTTTATCATTTCTGAACTCAAGTTAACTTTGGTGTTTTAACTCTTTGATAGATTCAGTCAAAAATTTAGTTCTTCTCGGGCTTCTCCTTCGGTGTTGTCTGTTCGTTAGGGTTGTTTGTCCTTTGGGGTTGTCTGTCTGTCGGTTAACATTGTAATTTTGGCCATCGGTAATGCTTTTGATTCTTCTTGTCAGTAATGCTTGTCGGTTTCTTTGCTCGGGCATCACTGTGACTTTTCTCTTGGGTTTCTCTGTCCTTCAAGTTCCACTAGCCATTGGTATTTGAAGTCACTTAGTGAATGTTGGTCTTTTATGCGTTACTGAAAGCATAATCTTTATCTCTTTGATTCTCTGATGTCTTTGACACTTTGAATATAACCGATTAGATTATATCAATTTGACATCAATGAAAATACAATCCATTTACTGATTTAATTTCTTGCATTATCTTTCTATATTTTGGTGATCAACTTAACATCTTCAAACATTCAATCAGTTACATGTCATCATGATTATCATCCCTCGGTGGAATTCATTCCTAATTCTTTGGATCATAATTAAGGTGAAAGTAAAGGGAAGGATAATTATGATGGGAAAAAGCACAAATGAAAGGTTAAAATTTATGAGCCTTCCTCTAAGACCATGAAAATGGCCACACAATTGAAAGCTTCACTGCCTCCTAGAAAGATGTCCCTAGTTTTACTGAATATTGACAATGGGGAAAATGGGATGGATGAGGAGACTAAAATGAACCTGGGAAAGGACATGCCATTGAGAAAAGGTTCATCTACTTTGTAAAATTATTTTTTCAACACTAGGGTGAAGAGTCTCATCCAGGATCAGGAGGCATTATTTGATTGGATTTTTTTCTAAGAAGTCGACTAAAAATTACATGGTGTACTCCTACCACCTATTGTTCCCTACAATATATATTATTTATATGTTACTTTAAATAGTTCTAAAAAAAATTATTTACTTTTATAATATTTAGCTGATTAATTGATAACATGTCATAAATATAAATAAATACAATTGTGTTATCGGTGAGGGCCATATCCTCTAGAGTGGAAGCATGGCATCTACTCCCGCAACATGTACACGAATGGGATGTTGAACCATCCACATTCGTGTTAGTGTCTACACCAGAAGATACACTTTAACAGGTGGCACACATATTCTTAATGGGTTGGCACATTCAAAATGATGCATTTTCATATGATGAAGGTGTCACAGGTGCTAGTTTATCCTCTTCTACAACTAAGTGTGTTTCGTGATCAACAATGACATCAGTCAATGATGTACATGATTGAAGACTATGCAACTACATAGACTCCTTCAGGGCTATTAAAATAGTTACATGAATCATGGTTTTAGGAGCTACACACCTCCTATGTTGTGGGTCTACTACCCTATGGGTCCGAAATCTATCCTCCACAAAGCCTCTCCCTCTACCATGGAACTATCGGATAACAAATTAATTTGGATTCAAGTTGAGGATAAACACACAATAAAGCTTTCTCAAAAACTATAGTGGCACCTCTCAATTTTTACAAGGTGGTTGGTCAAATACCATATACCACCTATCCCAAAAATATGCTTTCATCCTAGCTTGAACATACCAATGTATAGGAAATCGACTCGTAGTAGTAAGTAGGCATTTACTACTGTTAGGATCGGTGAAAAGAGCGCATATGTCATCTTTAAATATGTCCTTTCTTTTCACCTCATCATATGACAACCCATCGACAAAAACTGAATGACATTTATCCCTCCTTGAACCCCATTTTGTGGCCTCTCTAGATACCTCATTCGCACTATTGGCCATTATTTCTAGGGTTTTCATGAGGGATGAGTGGTGCTCCTGATTAGAGGACCTCAGCCTATTCACTAATATAGAATTGTGGGTAGTGCTTTGTGTCAGGAAATTTATAAGATCATCTTGTGTGGCCTGTACACGATCTATTGGAGGAAGTGGAGGGTTTAGGGGTGGCGGTGGTTATTCAGGAGAAATATTTTGAGGATTTTGTGTAGGTAGAGAAACAAATTGAGGGTTTTCTTATTGCTCATGTTCATTATTTTTAGGGTTTTCTTCTGTTGGTTGTGCACGAAAAGGTCTTTGTTGTTTCTTTCATTTTTGGGGATTGTTTGTAGAAACTGACATCAAATTAACAAAAAAAACATGAAATAAATTTAAAAATCCTACTTCAATTAAAATAAAAACAAAAACAATCAAAATAATGAAGTCTTACCTATTTGACAGGGTGGCATTGCTGTAAATTTATCTAAACACCAACAAAATGCAATTGCAAGCAGAACACGCATGGGTTATTTAGTTTTTTGCTTCCTCCAAGTCATCGTTTCAATGTTTTTGGAATTGAAAAAGGCCCAAATCTGCAGCCTTTTAAAATATTCAATGTTTCTCATAACCCGTATGGGTTATGAGAAATGTTTTGTTCCTCAAAACCCACACATGTTTTGAGAAACTTTTTGTTCCTCAAAACCCACAAGAGTTTTGACAAAATTTTCCTTTTTTTTTAATATTTTCTATTAGGCTTGGTGTTACCAAGTCAAGGACATTTTTGAATTTAAGGAACCTGATCAGGTTATGAAAAATTTAGATTTTTTTTGCATGTGGCCAATTTTCTAACCAGCAACTTGGCGCACTTACCCTTGCAACCCCTAGCTCTGTCGAGCGAGGGAATTACCCATGAAGGGCATGGTAGTTTCTAGTTTTTATTTTATTTTGACCGCCAAGAATGTATCAGTTAAGAAGAAATATTGAGGCAGTTATCAAGGACTTTGGGTGAAATTATGAAGTGTTGCAAAGTAGAGAAAACACTAGGATTTGGAAATATTGCAGTGTGAGGTTGAAACCAGGTGTATTCATTTTCTTCTATATTTTTTGTTGAATTTGTTTTTTTATCATGTATTATACTCATATAGTTCATAATTAGTTTTTCTAAATCTTATGTTAGTTTTATTTCTCATGATGTCTACAATTATCTACTCTAGTCATTCATTAGAACCCGTGTCTAGTCTGCTTTGTGCATATATAATTTTTATGGTACTCTGCATATCCTTTCAAGTTTATGGATACATGTTTCTATCTTTTTTTGGTGCAGTTTTAAAACCCTAAGCCAATATTATTTTCTTGTTTAGAAACCCTAGTCAAGGGTTTGATTTTTCTTGAAGGGTTGTGAGCCATGTGATATGTTTGTGGTCTTCATTGCATCATTCATACAAGTCTATATTTAATTGAATATATTTTTGAGCTCGAGTTTGGGAAAATAATATATGTTTAAACCTGAGTTTAGATTTCATCATGCTTGTTGTGAACATCTTTATCGACTTGTGATGTCACAATTTCACCATTGTGTGTTTGGGAGTTCCTGCATTTGATTATGTATATTAGAATATATGGAGTCTTGTAGCCATACATAATATTTGATGATGATATATTGTTTTGCACGGTATGGTTAAGACATCGATAGTAGTAACCAATTTTTTTTAGTTATTAAAGAGATTTGATGATATGGAATAAATATTTAGATACAAACATCTACTGTTTTGATTATTTGCTCAGTATTATTATGTCAGAGATATTCTTCTTCTCATAAGATATCAAAGGATTGGATAAGTTTGGATAGAAATTAAATAACAAACCTGAAATGTATATTATAAAAGACATGTTTTATGTTGACACTTGAGCATACTTTATTATATACATGGTACTCAGACAAGTACATTCGGTTCTATAATCAGTTTTGTACATCAATTTACAAGGTTGATCCTATATATTAAATAGAGACGGATTGATTAAAAATATAAACATAGAGGGTCTTCTAGATTTAAATGAAAATATATTTTATGTATTGCACAATCAGTTATATACTCATCAAAAACCCCTGATTGAAGTAATGGGAACTATAACTTTATACTATACATTGTTCAAACAGAAAGTCTTTTCATGTTTAGTAATGTATAATATGAAAGTGTAGTGTCTATGTAGAAATCAGATTTTTTGACTATGTAAGTATAAAAATTTTAATGAGTTGAATAGCTTGTGAGGCATTTATGTCAATGAGACAAAATTTTAGCTAGTGAGGCATCTTTGTTAGTGAGACAACACAGCCAGTGAGGCATTTATAAAAAGTTTTTTTTTGAAATTAAGCAAATCAGGAATTTTGATTGGTTTTATCATCAGGGGAGTTTTAACTCAAGACATGTATGGTGTTATGGGTTATTATTTTTGTGTTAGTCCTTCATATTCACTGTCTATCATGTGTAATTGAGAGTTTCAAAATTCATTCAATCTTCTTTTTATCCATTGTCTTTTATATAGGGAAATGGTGTATAATGCTCAACTTATTTATAGTTTCATATGTTCGTGATGTTGATCACGAGTTACATTTATTATTGCATGTCATACATTGTAAATATTAAGTTGAGATGTTTGTCAAAATGATTGTAATATTCATCATAGTTCAACAAAAAATATTTTGGACACCAATTCAACCAGAAGTCGTAATTTGAAATAGTTGTATAATTGTTTTATTTTTATCCATAGGGATTGAATTTTTTATTATGTTTGGTCAAAAATTCAGTTTGGTCTTATAAGTCACCATTCACTCCCCACCTCTTAGTGTCTTTTTGTACTCCAACAACCAGTTGGTCTTGGGTTACAGTTCCCAATAAAAACATGTTTGTATTGGAATTTAGGGCCCCATCAAACCCTATTTTCCCCTCTAATAAAAAAAGATTAATGTTTATTGCTTTGATGAAAAAGACAAGCAAAGATGCTATTATAAGATTTTTTATTCTTTGGAAAATGATGAAAATGAAATAAAATTTTGATATCATATTTAAACCTCTAAAATATTCTTTTAGTTGATCATCTAAAGCAATTTTGAAATCTTCTTATATTGGAGTAAATATTTTGTAATGAATGAAGTTTAGGTTTTGTTAGCCCCATATTTGTGCTTAAAATTTGAATCATCTAAATTCTCGTCAAGTTCAATTATCCTTGGTTCTCTTGGTTTGGGATCTTCAGTAATCTTTGGTTCAACCAAAAATCATTTGTTTCAAGTCATTTTAGGTCCTTGTCAATATTTTTCCCTTTCCCTTTGAATTCCTTGAACTTGTTGAACCTCGGTTAACAAAGTTCAAGGGAGTTCAAGTAAGTTCAACACTCCTAAGCCGTGTCTGAGTCTTTTTAACTAAACAATTTTCTAAGTATTTTGTAGCTGCTGAAAGAAAGGAATTTTGAGCAAGTGAGAGAAAAAGGCATAAAATTTAAATGTGTTGAACCATTTTGAACTTTGTTCAAAGTAGTTCAACGGTGTTCAGCTGGTAAATTTGAGTTCAGAACAAAATCTTCTCCTAGGAATATTCCCTAAACCTCTTGAATATAGATGAATTTTGTTCAAAAGGATTCAGACTCTCCAAAAAGTATAGGGAATGATGCATGAAATAATGCTTAGTTAATGCAAGATCATCCAAAGATCTTGCTATAATTAGAAGTGATGTCATGGCACCGCCAAATTAAAAATGGTAATTATGATAAATCAATCTCTATGTAAGTTGTTACTTGCATGCATTAAATACTCTCGTACAGACGTCAAATCCTTGTCAAGCTGCATTATGTAACATAATGTCAAATTTAATGCCACATTTAATTTTGTATTTAGTTCCTCAACATTTAAAAGAGAATTGGTAATCTATTTTATCCTTCATATCATTTATTTTAAGAAGTTGGAGTAGCATAACAAGTTTCAGCAGTGGTGAAGTTGGTTTGCAACTTTGAGGTGAGTTCTTTTCCACTTCTATTTGAATTTGTGAAGTTGTGAGTTTATCTAGCCCCTGGTGATGTGGCTATTCAAGAAATATGCTCAACAATCACCTTTTCAAGAAATCTTCTCAAGAAATACTCACCCGATATGATAAGGATGGTAGAGAGAAGAAAGAACTGAAGCAGACTATCATAATCTTGACAGAGTTCATTGATACCTTTAATTTTTTTGGCCCACTTCCAATAGCTCAAGCCCCGCATAGTTTTGATCCTGCATCTCCCAAAAACAAGAAAATTATGAGACAAATCCAATGCGCAAATCATTGGTAATTGTGATGGATAATTGGGTTGGGAATGTTACAAAAAATGGATGCAAGTACATCAAGGATTAAAGGAATTTACACCTTGACGCACATGCCCTAATCGGGGAAATTCAACCTCAAAATCTACAATGGGAGTCAAAAGAAAATAAATGGGGAGTCTTTCTGAAGAAAATGATTCCAAAAGAAAAATATTGAACTCTCAAGTTCCTAGCAGAGAAGTCATTCAAGAAGATGCCAGATGAATGTCATTTTTTCATTCTGAAGAAGACCATTCAATAGAGAATGTTTTTCCTCAGGATTGTAGTGGCAGATATGAAGGGTTGGGAATATGAACTTGGTGACATACAAGGTAATCTTGAAAGTGGGAACAAAGTCATGAATCCAAATTTCAATTAGAAACCAGGTCTTTGTGTGCTAAAGACAAAAGAAGTCATCAAAACATTCAAGACAGTCGTGGACTCACAGAAGAATAAAGAAGATTTTACTACAACACGCATAATGTGCCTAGCCTAGATTGAATCAATTTTGTACCTGAGTTCTGATGAGATGCCTAAATATACTGTGAAAGTAATGAAACTAAAATGGGAGAAAGAAGTTGTCATGACCAAGATCCTCACTTTAAAGAATCCAAACTTGAACATGTTGTAAGAACTGATCATCAGACATGCTGCTTGGAAAAGTGCCCATGAACCTGACGAGGAGGATGACATGTAATTTTTTGTTGTGGCTATTGGTTTTTTCTTTAAAATTTATTTCATGTTTTAGACTTGCTAAAGGACGTTTTTCCTAAAAAATTGTTAAACCTAATTAACTTCTTCAGGGAGGTCGGGTTTTCAGGGAGACCTCCCCTATTTTCTCTGTGGAACATCTATTTAGTAGCATATAAAAAATGTGATAAGGGTTCGAACATTTGCTAGAATTAGATAATATTTTTTTGGATTAATAGTTATTTTTGTGGAAGGAAAGTTTCTAAAGATACAGTTTGAGAAGAAGAAAACTGAAATTTTGATGTCTTTGCTGCATTAAAAGGATATGGTGTTTCAGAAGTTGAATCTTTGTGTTTGAATTTCATGGAATGGTATTTATTTGAGAATATCATTTCATGTGGAACATAATGTTGGAATAATGATACATTTGGCATCAGTGAATACACTTAGTGAAAACACTTATTCGGTTTTGAATGCTTACCGAGCTCATCACTCAGCCCACAGCCTATAACGAGCATTCAGTAAAGCTCACCGATCAAACAGTTCAAACCGAGCAGTAAGGCAGTCATCGAGCATATGAGAAAAACAGCAGTTACCGAGTAGACGGTAGTCACCGAGTCATCAGTTGAAGATAACCGAGATGACAGTTACTACCAAGTCACCAAAGGTTACCGAGTGACAATGTATTTACCGAGTCACCACAGCTACCGAGTTCCAAGCTACACTTCGGGACTAGTATGGACCGAGCCTCTACTCTTACCGAGAGCATGACGATGCCGAGTA
>MU226945.1:636453-648799 GCA_018584345.1 Thuja plicata
TGCAGTAGATTAGATGAATGAATGGTTAAAGAATATAAAAGTGCAGAAATACTTTAAAGTTTTAAGTGTTACTGATTCACCCCTCCCCTCTCAGTAACTCTGTTAGTCCTGAATATTTCCAACACATAATCTTATAGTTTCCTTTCCATTCAATATGTGCTTTTGGGAATCATCTTTCTTTTGCATTAGATATTTTGTGTTAAGGTAAATTAACAGGAACTTTTCTTTTCTGTTAATCTATCGTTGGAGTTTAAATTTACTGCTTTCAATAAAGAAATTTGTTTCTTTGTTTGATTGATGTTGCTCTCTAAATTGGTTGATGATCATAGGAAACTTTGAGTTCCTATCTTTGATATTTGGAAATGATCTTGTATGTGCCTTCCATCTAGGAATGGATAGGCAACCTTAAGTGCTTTCAAGTTAAAAGTGCATACTATATAATCAAATAGATCATTCATTGAATGTCTATTGAAGGGAGTTGTACCTTGTAAAATAACTCAGAGGGAAGTGATAATTTTACGCTTACCCAACTGTTGTGTGAAGAAATTATCTTCTAAGAGGGTAATAGAGTAGTGTAATAAATTAATTAAAGAAGGAAAAATATGTTCACCAACAAGTTCTAAGGAAAAAGGATCGTTGTAAGCTTTAGGTTTAAATCCTATATGTTTTCTAGTAACTTGTGTAGGAGGATCTATAGGGACCTATATTCATTTCTCTTGAATGCCAACACCTTTTCCACTATATAATTTTTTAGAAGTAATATCATATCTTATATTATAATAAGCCTTTAGTTGAGAAGGTAGAAGAATTTTATCTTGGGGTTTATGGAAGGAAGTTACATGCAATGATAGATAGTATGAGAATAGGTCTCTTTAGGGAGATTCAAAATCGTATCCTCATTTCTCACATCCTCTTTAGTTTAGGAAGTAGAAGCTTGTCTAGATCTTCATCTTTTCTTAGTTTTATGTTAGGAAATAAATTATGAAGCAAATGTATAACATCATCTTGATTTAAAATATTTTTATTTGAAGATAAGATCTAGGACAATAAAGAGTTTCTAAATAGGTGCATAAACTTACATGCTTAGCCTCTTGCACCAAGGTATCTTTAGGAGGATAAAACCTATTATCACTCTTGAATATGGTATCCACATTGGGAAGATTAGTAATAGGATTATGAAATCTATCCTCAAAAGATAATATAAGAGAGATTAGTGTTGTTTATTTCAATTCTAGCGAGTTTGAAAAAAACTCATATGAAATCTACACATTCCACGAAATTTTTAAATAATTTTTAATAAAAAAGAATGTGACATGGATAAAATATTTGAGGAGCAATTTTAAAGAAGAAAATATACTTGAGAATCTCATCATTCTAATGCGAGAGTACTATGAATGTAAATAAGCAACAAGCAATGAAAGAAGTCATTATCTACCACACAATTTTCATAAATGTAACTATATAAAGCAATGCAATCACATGTGAAATAGAGAACCAATAGGATTTAGTAATTCTATTATAAAAATAAAATATAACCAAATCAAATTTAGAAATAAAATTTGGAAGTATGCAAGGAGTTAGGTTCACCAAAATGTAATTAAGATAAATAGGGCTCACTAGGATGCTCAAATAAACTAGGAAGCTTAGACCTATCTCCTTTCTTACATTGGAAAGAAGATGATTGACTAGGCTCAAGAAGGCTCAAGTATTGAGTGTATCCAGTGACCCTTCATTGTAAATGGAATTCTAAATATGTAAATCGAGTCTAAAAATACAATATTTGGGGGAATGGGGACAAAAGAATGAGTTTTATATGCATTCTATAATTGGAAAATTATAGGCCAATTGCAGGATTAGAAACAGAAGGGGAGACTATAACACACCTAATGAAAAAGTTTGAAGTTGTGAGAGAGAAAATATGGTATACTGACAAAGTTTGAAGTTGTGATAGAGGAATGTAGTGACTTAGTCTCCCTATTCCCAGGAATGTGGCAACATAGTCACCCTGTTCCCAAGAATATGGTGACATAGTCGTGTTGGAAATATATGATGTTCCCAGTGACTGAGAGGGGGGCGGGGGGTGGGGGGGTGAATCAGGAACCAATAAAACTTAATCCTTTTAATCCACAATTAGATTAACTTATTTGTTTGCATACATAGAACTTGAAAGTAAAGAATCATACACAAAAAATAATACAATATTTGGTTACCCAGAAACCTTCCAAAAGAAAGTAAAACTGGGGTGTGGATGATACCCACAAGATTTAGTATTGCAGTATAAATTTAGCTGGTTAGAGCTTACAATGACCACTTCTGATGGTCTGCCCTGTTAGGATCATAGAAATGAATGTTAGGTCCACCTTGTTAAAGGATTTTGTACAATAGAATAAGTAATGCAACTCTATTAAGAGATTTAGAGAAATGACTGTTAGGTCCATGTTGTTAAAGGATTTTTCTGATCCACCTATGAGAATGAACTAGTTGATGATCTACTCTATGCAACTGTGATTGCTGAATAAGATCCTTCTAAATATAACTGATCACATGAATGTGATAGATGAGACTCTGTTGTCCTGAATACTTATGCTCTTAATCAAACTTCCATTCGCATGCCTTTACACTTATGCATACATTCTTACTTATTCTTTTTCACACACACATTGGTTAAAACAAACTATCTTACATATATATCTTTATCCACCAAATAACTCTGTAATTTGGCTTGCAATAAAAAAAATTATATTTAACAATATATGCAAGGTCAGCTTCAAACTCTCACTCGGGTCCATAAGTCTACTCGGGTGATAAAATGTCACTCAAGTGATACTTTAAATCACTCTGGTCATACTGATCACTCGGGCGATGTTGTTCACTCGGGCAATGTTGATCACTCGAGACTTTGCATAATGCTTGCTGGCTCGGTCGACACTAGTTGACTAAGTGTTTTGACACTAATTGACAGTATGTCTTGCCATCAAGTTAATATTTGAAAGGGTAAAAACAAAGAAAAGCCCCCATATTATGTATATGAATAAATATTAGAGAAACTACACACACACACACACACACACACAGAGCGCTATGTATATATATATATATATGTGTGTGTGTGTGTGTGTGTGTGTGTGTGTGTGTGTGTGTGTGTGTGTGTGTGTGTGTGTGTGTGAGAGAGAGAGAGAGAGGAGTTACAATGTAACTCCTAAGTCTAAGGAAATTATCTAACATCCTACATGGCTTCAATAAGTCACAATTCTCATGATGAGGAAAACTAATATTCTTAATATTTGGAATAAAGGAAATGAGTTGTGAGAACTCAAAAAAGACAAAGGACTTCTAGGGATTCCTTAAGAGTATACCTATAAGAGTCAAAGGGAGGAAATTACCTTTACCAAGTAAATATTAATTCCTAACACCTCCCTTGATTTTTACTTGGGGAGTTTACAAAAATCCTTAAATAAGTTGCAAACTAAGGCTTTTACAATGAGAGAAAAATTTATCTTTACAAAGAGCTTTTGTGAGAATATTTGCAATTTGATCTTCACCCTTACAATACAAAAAAATGAAATTTGTGCATTTTCAAATTCCTCTCTACTGAAATAATGTTAGAGCAATATGTTTTGTTCTTGTATCAAAGAATGATGTCTTTGCCAAGGAAACGACACTTTGTGTAGTATTGCAAATTACATCCCTGTGCAATTTCTTACTTACCTACACTCCATAATAACTTTTATGGCCTTTTGCTTTAAATTTTTGCAACTCAAATAAATTTTGTATATCATTCAAACACTTTCTCTCCAAATAGGAACTATGAACTTGATTTGAGACCCATTAGAGGGAAAAGGGCGACCTTCTCACCATATTCCCAAGAATACAATGACTAAGTCACTCCATTCCCCAATATTTGGCCCCAAATCAAAATCTTTTAATGGTAACTTGGTGTTAGTGTGGATTTCAAGATCACATCAACCTTCTTTGAGTTTTTAAATATAAAAAGATGCATATAAGAAAGGAATCCTCCCTAATTTTGAGAGCCATTTTCAAGACATCAATTAAGAAAGCATCCATCTATATTCAAGCATTCAAGGATTTTGATCCCATCATATCCTTAATTGTTGCAAGACTCTAAAACCTCCATCAAACCATATCTTTTATTACTTCCTTTTACATTTTTGTGGAGTCAAGTTATTGCATCAACACTTGTAATCATATTCAAAGTGTATTGCATAGGTATAAAAAACTTCTATTCTTATATCTAGTCATTTATGTACATCAACACACTTTCATTTCAAGTATATTTCACTTCTATTTTGAGGTTTATTCCAAAACTAGGGTTTAACTAATGAAAACCCCTTTCTACACAACCTTTTCTCTCTCTTTAGTGTACAAGAACAAGTGGCACTGATACAAAGACAGATACAGACAGATCAAGAGATTGACTACAATTTGTAAAATAATTCATCAGAAAGTGTAGGGGATAGGTTGAGGGAGTCACTACATCCCTTGGAATAGTGCGACAAAGTCACCACACTCCTGGGAGTAGGTAACTTGTAGACCTTATGGAAAGACATTGTCAATTAGTGTCAAAACACTTAGTCAACTAGTGTTGACCGAGCCAGCAAGCTTTATGCAAAGTCCTGAGTGATCAGCATTGCCCAAGTAATCAGCATTTCCTGAGTGATCAGCATTGCCCAAGTGATCAGTATGATCCGTGTGATTTATATTATCACTCGAGTGACAGTTTATCACCAAAGTAGACTTTTGGACCCGAGTGACAGATTTAGGCCGACCTTGCATATATTATTAAATATAATTTTGGTTGTTGCAAACTGACTTATAGAGTTATTTGTTGGATAAAGATATATATGTAAGATAGTTTGTTTTATCCAATGTGTGTTTGAAAAAATAATAAGTAAGAATGTATGCATAAATGTAAAGGCATGCAAATGGCAATTTGATTAAGAGCAGAAGTATTTAGGAAAACAAAGTCTCATCTATCACATTCAGGTGATCAGTTATATTTAGAAGGATCTTATTCAGCAATCATAGTTTCATGGAGAAGATCATCAACTAGTTCATTCTCACAGGTGGATCAGAAAAATCCTTTAACAAGGTGGACCTAACGGTCCTTTCTTTAAATCTCTTAACAAAGTTGCATTACTTATTGTATTGTACAAAATCCTTTAACAAGGTGGACCTAATAGTACTTTCTATGCTCCTAATAGGGCCGACCATCAGAAGTGGTCATTGTAAGCTCTAACAGGATAAATTTATACTGCATTACTAAATCTTGTGAGTATCATCCCCACCCCAGTTTTACTTTCTTTTGGAAGGTTTCTGGGTAACCAAATATTGTATTATGTGTTGTGTATGATTCTTTACTTTCAAGTTCTATGCATGCAAACAAATAAGTTAATCTAATTATGGATTAAAAGGATTAATTTTTATTGGTTCCTGATTCACCCCCCCTCTCAGTCACTGGGCACATCATATATTTCCAACATTTGGTATCAGAGCAGTTGTTCTCTTATCATAAGTTTAACACCTTGAGAAAAGATCAGAGGGTATGGAAACATACAGACTGGACAAAGCCATCAAGAATGAAAAGATAGATCTTAAAGTGGCCATCGATCAGATCATGAAACTTAAGGAGGAGCTCTCTTTCCCTAAAAAGAAGAAAATAATTAGCAGTATAGATGAATGAAAAGAACTATATAGAAGAAAGAATTGAAAACCTTTGCAAGGATAGAAGTTCTAAAGAAGCTGATGGAGCCATTGAAGACTTACTTACAAAGAATCTCACTTTACATGAAGAAGTCAAAAATTTGAAGAGAGAACATGAAATTCACTCAATCAGAATATGTGAAGTCATGGAACTAAAGAACAAAGAAGAAGGTGACATAAATATAGAAAAATAAGATAAAAGATTGCTGAGTACAAGATTAGAAGAAAAAGAAAAAGAAATCCAACACTTGTCACTTCAGCAAGATGAGTTAGTAAGTCAACTCAACAATGCAACACATGAATTTGTCAATCTAAGAAATTAAAATGAAAGACTGCAGAATGATCTCAATGCTGAAAAGAAAAAAATGAAAGTATGATGAATTCACAAACTAGCATGCATCAAGCAAAAAAATTCAGGCATAATGGACAGACTGAATTAGGTTATACTGAACAAGGTGAATCCTCACAACAAGGAGCTTAAAGGAACAACAAACCTACATGGAATCATTGTGGTAAGTTAGGGAACACATCAAATAAATGTTGGAGCAATGGAAAGTAAAAATTTAGTGGTAAATACTATAGTTGTAACAAACATGGACATAGAGAAAGTGAATTCAAAGAGAAACCTAAGTTTGAAGGAAAATGCTACAAGTGCAACAAACAAGGTCATAGATCTTCCTAGTGCAGAACTAAGAATTTGAATCCTGCTGAACAATTAGCCAAGGTAATTTTTGGTTGGGATTACAACACATGGTACATATGTTGTCATTGTGGTGAATATGGAAACATTGGTGCAAATTGTATGAAGAATCACTTCAGAAAAAGGGATCCTACTAAGAGATGTTATGTGTGCAAGAAACTTGGTTATCTAAGCAAGAACTATATGAACAGAGAAAAAGTTGATACTAGTTTTGAGAATGGTAAAGCCAAAGTCTCAAAAATCAAAACTGAGATGAGCAAGCAATGGGTAAGGAAATCCTTAGATAATTCAGATCAAAGCAATGAAGGATCTAATAACACCCTAAATAGTGAACTGGGTGGATCTACCATTATAGAATTGGAATGAAAGGAGATGACTGAAACTGTGCAATACAAGCCATCCTACATCAATTCCAGATAAGATAAACAGTACAAATCCACATATTGATTCATGAGGACATATTATAGTTCTATCTAAGTCAAAATGTTAGTTACACCCGAGCCACTCTAGCTTAACTGAGCTGAGTCAGGCAGTATTGATAATTGGAAAGTTGGTTTCACCCGAGCTTCTGAGTGAATCTGAGAAACACCCAAGTCATGCCAAATACTACGTACAAAGAATTTAATGAAATACTCTAACTATTTAAAATCTCTTATAAATGAAGGATTGTAAATATTATTGCTTACAAAGCTTTCAATTTATGAATTAATTCAGATCCCTTAGCAATTCAGTGCGAATTTGTGATTGAAAGTGAAGTTTGATCATTTCATCTGAATAGATATAACATCCACTTTAGCAACAGGGTCAAGAAAGGTTCTGAGATGTTACTAAGGAATGCAATTTGTGATCCTCTTATGTTTAAGCTTCATCCGACAGTTGCAGAGGAGATAGACCCAACGGGAGCTCATTCCCTAATTCCTCTGAGAGTTACTAATTAATGACATCCGAAGCTTCTATCACTGCAATATACACAAGCTTGGAATTATTGAGATGAACAAGGAATATGATGAATTATGTGCAAATGGGATTCTGAAGCCCGAATATAAGCACCTTGAAACCAAGGGTTTGACACATATCTTGCACATGCCAAGAGATTTCTAGAAAAAATGGATGAGATATGTTCTTAGCCATGTCCACGATATGCAACTATGGTTGGAACATCCTGTGATGATCACGAACTAGATAATTCACCATGTCACTGGGTTCCCAATGCTAGATAAGCCAAAAGATACCAAAACCCTAGCCTGGGATGACCTAGCTGAGTTAACTCTTGCTGAGTGGGATGGCAGAGGCATGAGACTTAATGGAGTAACTAATATGGAATTGAAATTTGGTATTCATCTTATAGCCCACAAGATATACAGTTTGAGCAGACCCAAAGTGGTCCATGTGAAGCTTATGACCTAGCATACAAAGTGGTGAAGAATAATTTGGTATTCGACCTAGTAGAATTAAAGCTTCTCCATTTGAGAAATAATATGGAAATCATCCAAGTATCCAAATCCAATTCATGTAAGTTTGGTTCTCTTCTTATCTGCATACTATTTTATGTTGAGAATTTATTTCCCTCCAAAGGAACAATAGAATGGAAGAACAATAGACCAATAATCCATTAGATTAATGAGTTCATAGCTGAGCTAGGAGATAACTTTGATAACATTATGGATGGATATTTTGAGAGTTTCAAACAAAAGATGTAGAGTAGGTTCAGAATTCCCAAAAAACTAGTTGAGAATTACAAAGATGAAATCTATTTTCTAGTTGATTGTGATAAGGTTTATATGCAAGAAGTAAAGCCTAGGGTTGGATGGGTAAAACCCCTTCCATATGAAGTCAACAAAGATGACACAAAAGATATCATAGATGCTCTTGTAAATGAACCTGCCAATCCAAAGGCACCTAACTTTGGAACATACGAGGAAGCAAAGAGCATGATATCTTTGGAGATTGAGATTCCCAAGATATTGAAAAGAAGAAGGAAGAGACTTGATACATTCAAGAAGAAGTATGGAAGGACCTCCAACTTTCCTTCCATCTCTGAGAGTAAACAGGATACAGTTAAAATAGAGGATGTTGAATCTGAAGAAGAAAAGGAAGAAACTGATATTGAGCCTTCACAAAAGAAGAGGAAGGAAACACCCAAATAGAAAAAGGAAAAAGGCACTACTCCTATTTTCACCTTGAGGAGATCAAGGAGAAAACTTATACTGAGTGATGGTGAGGATGATGATTAGGAAGATGATACTGTGGTTTTCACAAAACCAACACGCACACTTGATGAGAAGATTAAAGAACTGAAAGAAGGAAAAGGTATGAGTTCTTTAAAGTCACTGAATTATGCTTCTAGGACCAAGGAAGAAAAGAAGAAGATTAAAGAAGCAATGGTGGAGAAGATGGGAAAATAGAAATATGACCCCTCCAAGCTGAATAATTATATGACTGAAGACCTAGTCAAGGCAGTCTCCATTCCCTGGAACAATGCAGTCCAAACTAAAATGAAAATAAGGGAAAATACATTGAAGAAAGTTATGCCTACAATGAAAGGAAAAGAAGTAAAAGAAGCCTTGAGAAAATATCAAAATAATCACACCCCCAAATTCAGGGCATTCCAAATATTGAACAAGAACGTAGAAGATGTAGTCTAGCATGCCACATTAGTGTGGAAATCAATATTTTATATGAAAGAAGATGATGAGGGAGAAATACCGAGTACAGACCCTCCTAAACAGCTAAATGATGATACATTACCTGAGGTACAAACTATTGAGGAGTTAAATAATGAGCAGATTGCAGTTCAGTTAATGGCATCATTACCCCCATCTCCTATCCATAATATAATACATCTGAGCAAGGACAAGGTTGCAGAATCCACATCTGAACATGCAGTAACTAAGAAACAAGCTCCAATCACTAATGAGTAAGGTATGATATAATTTAAATAGGATTTCTAAAGCATGTGTGTCATTTACATTATTTTAGTAAGTATCTTGGTTTATGTTTACAATTCTAATGCTACACATCAATCTCTATAGGAAATGTGTAAATTGTGATTATTCCAAATAAAAATCTTAAAACATACAAATTCTCCTCTTCCCAATAAAAGATCTCATTTGGAGAATTCATAATTCCAATTTCCTAGTGAATAATATTTTTTTATTATTTATTTTATGTCCTTTATATACTAGTGTATAGTTGGCAACTTGTGATCTTGACAATATTGACAACTTATAATGTAGGAAGTTTCCAATAGGTCAAGGTTTCCAGAAACTTTATACCAATATGGTAATGAGTCAATATGCAGGAACCCACAAATTTTCAAAGTAAAAGAATGAATATAAGAAAAATGTTTGCATCAACATCATAGTAACTCACAATTTATGTATGTGAGGACCACTGTGTATAAGACATTGCAGACAAATATAAACCCAAACAAAGCAGCAACCCCTATCCAATACTAGTATTGAAACATTTGACAACTTTTGAGTACTTCCAGTCCCAAAATTGAAGTTATGTTGATGCTCTGCATTGTGAAATCCAATATCGATTCAAAGAAAAAAGTTTTTAAGTTTCCACAAACATTAATTTTGATGTATGAAAGATTCACTCATATAAAATGAAAATAAAAATCTCAAAGACTACATTGCACAACTTATGGTTGAAATGACTAAAGATAACCATGCATGTAATGTTGAAGGTTTGCTTTATTCCATCTAGCAAAAAGCATCTCATTTATTATCATGACATTATGCCCATGCATCATTGGTGAATATCACTAGCGCCATATCCACCACTTGAGAATCTTCCCTGAAAAAATAAAGACAACCATCGATTTATACTACCATTTCAAATAATTTAACAAATAACTCCAAAGATTCCTTGGGATCACCTTTCTGATACTTAAGAGCAATCCATTGACATTTACATTGAATAGCTTTTCATCATTAATTGGTGGTATTACATCTAGTTCTTCATTCATTTGAGTTCATAATAAAAACATGGTATTTGACAAAAATCCAACTTCCATTATGCCCATGCATGTCCATAACTTGTTCTAAGGCTTCCATTTTATGACAAGTAGGTAGGATGCTAGAAAAGATTATTGAATCAGGTTTTACACCTACTTGTGTTTGCTTGAGAGTTTCTAAAGCCTTTTCAAAAAATCCATTCTATGCATATCTTGCAATTATTACAATCTATGAGACTACATTTTTCTCATGGATATTTTCATTGGTTGTCTATGGTCCTGATGGATGTCCATAACCTGTTTCAAAAATTCCATTTTGACACAAAATCTTTGCAATCCATGAGACAACATTTTTCTCAGGGATATTGCCATTGGTTGTCTATGGTTTGGATGGATGCTCATACCCTGTTTCAAAGCTTCTTGATACTTATTATCATTTATAATCATGGTAAGATATCGATTACAAGAATTTTCATCTATAAGATAAATATGATTATCTAAAGTATGAAATTTCTTGTAACAATCCCACGATTAACTGTATGCTCTTCAAATTTTTGAGTTATTTTGGACTATTCAAACAAGGGTAATTGTAAAGGACTATAGCATTGTCTAACGTTATCCTAAGCATTATTATACAAAGTAATAAGTAGTACAGTACTATTACATTATGAAAATATCCTAGGTAACATCCTCGAGAATTCAACCAAGATACAATCAAGAAAATCTTTAGGTTGAATATGTTTCTTAATATAGATTAGTTCTAAACAGTGTTGAAAAAAAAGGAGGGATTCTAATGTGTCTTGATTAATCCATTAGTCAACTCTCAGGTAGAATACTTGAAGAATTAAGATATTTAGATCACAATCAGAAACTATTACCACCTTTTTATAGGGAACAATAAATTGTGTTTCTTTTAACTTCATTTTTAATATTGGATCCTCTATAATAGATCTTCAATTAAATTTACTGTTACAAATACTACATCTTTTTGTCTTTCCATGCATCTGAATGCTATGCTTTCTCAGGAAGAGCTACGAAAAATACAGAAGGACATTGCTATAATTTAAACTCATCCAAAATGTATGCTACTATGTACAAAATTGCCTTCTACAATCATATATGTTTGTAGATCCACACTTTTATACACTTACTCTTAGTATGTAAACCTTCAATCATGCTTTCAATTCAAACACTTATCGGCGTATCCCTTGTACCTCCTATGGGTGCAAGTGCTAGTTTGATATTATCATATAGATATTGTTTGTTTTTTTATAAAAGCAGCAGCAAGAGGGTGTTGGCCCGAGGTACATAAAACAACACTCTAGAGATGAATTAACAACATATTATACTATAGATATTGTTTGTTGAAACATCAATTCATTCATTTTTTACAAAATTTTAAAGATTTAATGAAATTTAAGGTGTCATTTTTTTGTCTAGTCATCTATCAAGATGGGGCATGTAATAATGTCAATCTTGTCTTTATTATGTTTACCACAATGTTCATTAGTAGTTGATTTTAATGAGTATTATATTTAAGTAGTTGTATAGATAAACACTTCAAAGTGAAAAAATATAATTATCTCTTGAAATAAGTTTAAATGACATGGTCCTATGGTAACATAATTATAAATGTCAAGGTATCATGGTAGTATATTAATCATGACACTTGTCAAGCCAATCTAACGCTTAAGTTTTAATACATCTCTATAATTATTGCAAATAAAGATTATACTATATCAAAAAATCATGTTACCTCATATCTAGTGAAAGTAAAGATAATAAGAAAACTGGTAGATAATGATTAATAAAAGAGAATATATAAATTTGCAAAAAGGTATGTATCAACATACTTATCTTGACATAAATGTCTAAGGGTGGAAGGAAAAATAAATGTTTAAAACCATACAGTAGATATATATTAATTTGAAAGATAGACTATATATATATATATATATATA
>MU226945.1:652511-663849 GCA_018584345.1 Thuja plicata
ATAATGTAAAATATATATTATATAATATTTAATATATATAGATATTATATAATATTTAATATATATAATGCATAATCTAATATATAATTTAATATTTAACGTAAAATACATATTATATAATATTTAATGTAAAATATATATTATATAATATTTAATATATATAGATATTATATAATATTTAATATATATAATAGTTAATCTAACATATAATTTTGATATATAATATATCATATGGAGGGAGAAATGGGAGGGAAAATTAGGAGGGAGAAAGGGGAGGGAAAAATTGAAGAGGGAGAAAGGGGAGGGAAAACTTAAAAATCAAAATTTTGCCGTCATTTTCAGGTTCTCAAAAATATCGGGTAAAATTGGGTACCCGATTAGGCTCGGTATTCCTTTGTGCACCAAACCTACCTAGTCAACTCTTCAAATGTCTCAAAAACGTGTTTTTCCCCAGTTTCTCTGAGTTCCAGACTTTGACCATGTAGCTGACGACTTTTTTTCACCCGAATTTGATGAAACGAAAAGGGTATCTTAAGGAGAGTATCAGATTTCTATCGATATAATTGCTGTCAAATTTTGAATTCGGTAAGTAATTATTAGTTATTTTCCAATTGAGTTACCTCTAAAGTGTTGATTTATATATTGATTGAAAAAATGCTATAACTTTTAGACGGTATAACATTTTTGAAATCCAAAAAATGCGTCACATTCTATGCTTTGCCTACTATAAGGAAAAATTTTGTTTTTTTTAATTTGGTAAAGTTTTCAATGAGTTAAGGTGGTTAGACATGGGTGTTTTTTTATTCTGAAAACGTTGTAGCAGATAGTTCATAATTAATTTTTTTTTAGAATAAAATTACCCAAAAATATGCGTCACTTCCGGGCATTAGTCTAATACTTATATATAAAATCTTATAAAAAAATATTATCATTTGATTATGATTAAGGTGGTCAGACATACACCTACTTCTTATTTTTTTCCTAAAATTTTTGTACTTCTACATTGAAATCTATACTTTTCACCAATCATATTAACTTTTTTTAGAAAAGGCCTAGTAGTTTAGAAACTACATTCACTTTCCTACAGATTCTATTCTTACAACTTTTTGATATTAGGTTGATATCTAGTTCAAATTTTCATGTCAAGTTTACTAACCCTGATTTTCTAATTTTTCATTGCCACTTAAGGGCATAGTTTGGCCCCTCATGATCTTGCACATACCCTACAACCGACGGTCGGGCTACAAATACCAACGGTTAGGATAATGATCAAAATAATGTGCAAGGTGATGAAGAGCAGAATGAAGGACAAAATGATGATCAATCTGATAGACAAAGAGATGTACCTATACTTGCAAGATATGTAAGAAGGAACCATCTAGAGATCCAGATCATAGGAGATAAGAAAGCTGGTACAAGAATAAGAAGTAAGTCTTTAAACTCAATTTGTTTAATTTGTGAGTTTGAGCCAAAATCTGTCAATGCTGCACTTGATAATGAATAATGGATAAGTGCTATGAATGATGAGATTGGGCATATTGAGAAGAACAGGACATGGTCACTTGTGCCAAGACCAGATGACAAGAATGTTATCGGTACAAAATGGATATTCAAGAATAAGCTGAATTAGAATGGAGAAGTCACAAGAAACAAAGCAAGACTAGTATGCAAGGGGTATGCACAAGAGGAAGGTATTGACTATGGAGAGACCTTTGCACCTATTTCTAGGCTAGAAGGTGTAAGAATACTACTTTCTTATGCTACATTCAAAGGATTAAAGGTATACCAGATGGATGTCAAGTCTGCATTCCTAAATGGAATACTTGAAGAAGAGGTATACATTGAGAAACTAGAAGGGTTTGTAGATCCAGACAAGAGAAACATGGTATGTAGACTTCATAAATCCTTGTATGGATTGAAACAATCTCCAAGAGTTTAGTATGAATGACTTCATTTCTATCTTATAAGTATTAGATTTGTAAGGACTAGTGAAAACAGTAATCTTTATTTGAAGAAAGATACTGATGCTAACACTTTGATTGTTGAAATATTTGTTGATGACATCATATTTGGAGGCAATGATATGCTATGCAAATAATTTTCTAATGAGATGAGCAAAGAGTTTGATATATCTATGTTTAGAGAGATCAAGTTCTTTCTTGGTCTACAGATCATTCAACAAAGTGAAGGTATTTTCATTACATAGTCCAAATACATTAAAGAGGTCCTGAGAATATTCAAGATGGAAGATTCCAAACCAGTTGGAACACCGATGGCTACTGGATGTAAGTTGACAAAGGAGGACAAGACAATAGAGGTAAATCAAACTTTGTATAGATCAATGATTGGAAAACTCATGTATGTTGTACACACTAGACCATATATTGTACATGCAGTAGGAATTGTTGCTAGATTTTCTACTAACACCAGGGAATCACATATGACTATTGTGAAAAGAATTTTAAGATATCTAAAGAATACCAAGGAATATGGCTTATAGTATAGAAGAGAAGGAAAATTTGAACTTAAGGTATTTACCGATGCTGATTGGGCTGGAAATCTTGATGACCAAAAGAGCACAACTGGAGGAGCATTCTTTATGGGTGAGAGACTTGTCACATGGATTAGCAAGAAGCAAGGATGCATCTCTCAGTCTACTGCAAAAGCTGAGTATGTTGTTGCTGCTGCAAATTTCTCAAATATTGCATGGATCAAATAGTTACTGGAAGGTATGCATATGAAGATCCTAGAACCAGTGATTATCTATTGTGATAACACCAGTGCAATAAACATTTCCAAGAATCTAGTCATGCATGCTAAGACTAAACACATTGCTATCAAGTATCATTATTTGAGAGAACAAGTTCAAGCAAAGGAAGTGACACTTGAGTATGTGCAATCTGAAGAACAATTAGCTGATATCTTCACCAAGCCACTACCCAAGGACACATTTGAGTACTTGAGAAAGAGACTAGGGGTCAAACCCTTGTCTACCAGTCAGTAAAATGACTGAAGGCTGCATCAGCCTACATATTATCAGAATATCATACATTTTGATACAAGCAAAGAGATGAACTTCAAAGCTACATCTATATACAGACAGGTATATATCTTCACTGAGCACTAGAACATATTGTTGATGGATAAGGAAAATTCAAGGAATATATTATGGATAGAGAAAAAAGATTGTTTGACATGAATGTCAGGTATTTGTAAGATAATTATTTGGCATTGTTGTCAAAGGGAGAGAAATTATCCATATTATCAGATCTTTCTGGAAAGGCAAAGAGATTATTCATTATCACATTACTCCAATAGGGAGAGATTATATCTTTAGGGAGAGAAATTGTATGGAAATATTATACAAAGGAGAGTTGCTGACAAGAGAAAAAGACATCAAAAGAGAAGAATAGTCAAGGGAGAGAAATCGACACAAGAAAAGAACACAACACATCAGAAGAAAAAGAGCTGAAAGAATCAAATCTAAGCTAAAACAGAGCTTACTAATGGTCAGAAATTTATCAGTTAACAGAACAAAAAATATTGGTAGTGTGATGAATCTCAACTGTTGTATTTCATATTGTATTATAAATAGTATAGTGTGATAATATAGTATGTTTTCATCAATGCCAAAGGGAGTGATTGATGAAATGTAACTGATTAAATGTTTTACAATGTTAAGTTGAAGATAATGCAAGGCATTAAATCAGTTAATGTATTGTATTTTCATTGATGTGAACTTGATATCATTTGTACGGTCATGTACATAATGCCAAAGACTTTAGAAAACCAAACGAACAAAGGTTCTGCTTTCAGCAATGCATAAAAGACAAGTATTCACTAAGTGACAAACAATAGCGACGGAGTGCACACCGACGGTCAAAGCAAAGAAGAACAATCAAAATGATACCCAATGATCAAAAGTATAGTGTTTCCCAACGAAGAAAAACCACAGGATGCCCGATGAGCAAAGTCAGAAGGTTTCCTAATGAGCTAAAGATAGTGTTTCCTGACGAGTAAAATTCCAATAATGCCTGATGGATGGAGATCACGAAGCTATCTAGAGTCTCACCGAAGGAACTGTCAGTTGTCATCAAAAACTAACTGCAATGGTGACCGACGGAATAGAGAATTCAAAAAATGACAAAAAATCTAGTTGGCAGAGCTAAAAATAGACTTAATTGGTTGTCTACTTTGTTTTATTTGACCAAAGATAAGTGATTGATTTAAAGATGATTTGTACAGTTGGCAAGAAGATATCTATGAGACAAATTAGGAGTTATGCTTTAAATCTAATTCGCTGGATTTTTTTTCACGCCAAGAATCAAGAATCAAGAAAATAATGAATATCATGTCTATATAAGAGACAAGCTTAATTCATTTACGAATGGGATTAAGGGGAGTGAATAGAAAGAGGATGCTAAAGAGAAACTGATGAAGAACAAATTCATGCGGTGCTGATCAAACAAGCTGGAGGAAGAGATAAGGAATTTTGCAGACACTGATGAACAATGAACACAACATCATAGAGCAGAAAGTATGGAGCACAAGGATTGAATTGATACATTGGTCAAAGAGCTAATGTACTTAAATAGATCTAAAAATATGCAATTCAAAGTTGCAATATGAACAGGTCATAGTGTTTTAGTTTAACCATTGAAGCATCAAGTCTCTTAACCGAGCAGGACTTAACAGTCTTCTATATATTGAGGTACATCTCAAGGAGTGCCAAAAAGGTCGATTCATGAAAGTAGCATTGGACTTGCCCGATACCTATTGACAGTCTAAGGAGGATAATTCAAGAATGGTAGCAATAGATGCCCGATACTAAGTGACAACCTCTATGTATAAAATCCTCTAACGAGGTCGCACTTAACAGTGTGTTTGTAACCTTTAACAAGGTTGGCTCCTAATAGGGCTCACTTCAGAAGAGTGAAAATTTGGGGTACCGATCCCAGTGGTTTTTTCCTTAACAGGGTTTCCACATTAAAATTTATTTGTTATGTGTGTATGATTCATTTTTTTACTATTTTGTATCTTACATAGCTAACTTTGGATTGATCAGTATACTCTACTTATTTACTGAGTTTTGGTAAATAGTTATATTGCTTATTGGTAATCAAGAAAGAACAAGGATTGACATAGAAAACTGATAGACAGTTAATCATTAGTAGTATTTCATGGCATGCATCTTGTAGGGACATAATAATATGAGGTTTAAAAGATTGGTGGTTAAGTTTGAAGGATAAATTTTTGAGGCCACTAATTCACCCCCCCCCCCCACCNCCCCCCCCCCCCCACCTCTCAGTTATTACTAACAGAACTCTGTCTTCAATCATTTCAACCTGGATTGGGTGAAACCTAATAACTTCCAAGACATGGTAAAATAATGGCATTGCCCCCTTAATGGTAAAGAATCCAAAAACCTTTGGAGGTTGTTTCTTCCTCACTTCACTTGGAGAATCTGGAAGGAGAGAAACAATAGAATATTCAGTGAAAAAATCTCATCCTATGAGATTGTGGCCAAAAGAATTTGTAGAAGTTTGATGGAAAATTTCAAAGGTTATCTCCCTAGAGACTCCCCCTATAAGAACACTTAGAGTTTAAATGATATTCTTAACAGGAAAAATCAGTGGCATAAATACAAGGATTTAAATTTGAGGGAAAACACAAGATGGTCTATTCCTCTGACTGGCTGGGTCAAAGGTAAATTTGATGGGGCAGCTAAAGGGAATTTGGGAAGAGCTAGAGTGGGAGGTATAATAAGAGACTATGATGGAAATTGTCTGGGAGATGTTGCGGCCCCTCTAGGAATTCAGACAAATCATGTTGTTGAAGCGATGGAAACCCTTCAAGTCGTCATGATGGCTAAAGAAATGGGTTATTCAAATGTTTGGTTGGAGGGAGACTCACTAAACATAATAAATTATATTAATGGTAAGAATGAGGCTTCCTGGACAATAAGCCACATAATTGATAAAATTAAATCATTAATGCTTCTTTTTAAAGAAAGTCACATAACCCATGTGTTTAGGGAAGGTAATAAGCCAGTGGATGGCTTAGCAAATGTGGGGGCTTAAATTGACGTCATCCAATCTTGGAGAGGGGAAGTGGATCTTAATATGGAGATTTTATATCTTATCAGGTACGATAAGATTAACCATATTGAACCCACAAATAGTGGATCTGACTTTTACACATCAGATAAAGCATTGTAATTCTATTTATAGAGTTTTAATTTATTTTAAATCATTACCTTAGGGTCAAGCAAGCATAATGTAAATATTTTAATGCATCCTAACGGATCTAAAACATATCTAACTAAAGATCAAGGTCAAATTGTAAACCTTGGATCTAGAGTTAAATTGCAAAGCGTGAATCAAGAATAGAGCTAAAATCTAGTATAAATAAATGTTCAATCAACTATGAATTATAGATTCATTATTGTTGATAGCCATGAAGAGCATCTAAGGAGAAGAAGGCAAAATTCATGCAAAGTTCAGAAATAGATTATATCTAGTTATCAAGAACACACAGAGGCTACCGATGTGCAGAGAAAGGTATTATTCAATTATGTAAAGATGATTACTCATACATAGGAAGCTTTATTGGATTTGTTATCAGCAATTAGAGATTGCATACATCATGAGATAAAAGACTTATGTAGTTTCATTCTAACAAGTGCATCACATCTAAAATCCTTTTGTAGAAGGTGGACTTAACAGTTCTTTACGAATCTCTTAACAGAGCGCACACTTAACAGTGTTGCTAGAGCTTCAAATGAAGTAGATCTTAACAGGTCTCCACTGTAATACTCCTAACAGGATAGGTCATCAGAAGTGACCAAGTGTAAGCCTTTACAGGCCCCTTCTTATCTACAGATAGTGAAGTCTTGTGGGTAACAATCCCCACCGCAATTTTTACTTCCTAATAGGAGTTTTCTGCGATATCATATCTTGTGTTATGTGTTATCTATTTTCATGAATGTTTCTTGTATGGTTACATATTAAAAACTTATGTTATGATTGCATATGCATAAAGAAAGATGAACAGTTAGATAAGAGAATTTACAAACTGATGACTAAGGGTTAATGGGCTAACCAAGAAAAATTTTAGAGGTACTAATTCACCCCTCCCCTCTCAGTACTACATTCACAATATAATTCCAACAATTGGTATTAGAGCTAAGTCTCTTTCTTGAAAATCTTAAAGACTTAAGAGAAAAGATCCACACAATGGAAAAGTACAGACTGGATAAGACTATTGAGAATGAGCAACTACAGATCTAGATAAACTATGAGCAGTATAAAGAGGCGAGAATCAACTTGAGAAAAATTTTTGATGAAAGAAAGATTATGGCAACTAGGCTAAATGAGAAGGACTACAAAGAATTAGAAATACAAGATTACTTTGTTTCAGCAGAATCAACATCAAGTAAAGCATTAGACCAATTAGATGAAAAGATCACAAGTCTACATGAGGCCAATCAACATCTGACCGAGAATTGAGAATGCTGCAAATCAATCAAGAGACTCAAATGGTGAAAATGATTGATGTCATGAATGATGCAAGAAAAGCTGAAAATTAAAGAACACTAGCCATTGATGATAGGAGGAAAATAAAAGAGAAGCTACAAGAGAAAGAATCAGAAATTCAAAGACTTACTGAGCATCACCATGAGATTACCAATTAGATTATTCTTATGAGTCAAGAGGAAAATAGACTAAATACAGAACTCATTGAAAGAATACAGTCTATTGGTGAGCTAAGAGAAGAGAATGAAAAATTGAAGCATGAAATCAAAGTCCAGAATCAACACAATAAATTGATCAAGAAAGATAAAGATAGCAACAAAAGGACGGATGATTTTCTTGATGGACAGGGAAGAGTCAACAACTACATAGGATTAGGGTACAATGAGAATGGTGAATCTTCTAATCAACTAGATCAAATAAATGCTTTCACAACCCCAAGATCCAAGAAGTTGTCATGCAATCACTATGGAAAACTCGGCCACATCTCAAACATTTGCAAAAGAAAAATGAAAGGTATTCCTCAAGCACAATCTACTTTCATTGGTAATTATTATAAATGTCAAAAGAAAGGACATAAGGCACATGAATGCAGATCCAAAGTGACAAATCTAAAAAGGAAAACCTACATGGACAAGTATTGTCCTACCTGCAAGATGAATGGGCATACACATGAGGAGTCCTGAAAAAAGAACAACAAGGCCTGGACACCAAAGGAAACAGATAATAGCTACAAACCAACAAGAGTAGGTAACTCATATGTTTGGGACTATAACACATGGGTAAACTGCATAGCATGTGGAAGGTATGGTCATATTTCTACCAACTGTATGAGAAAGTGGACCAGAAGGTCAAGAGGTTGGACCAATCTAGGTATGGCATGTTTGCATTATCATAAGGTTGGACATGTGATAAAAGATTGCAAAAACTGACTGACTGAGACAAGTACATATCCCAATGGAAATACCATTGATGACATCAAGAGAATGAGAAACAAGATGTGAGTAAAAGCCACAAACATTGAAGGTGCTGGAACAAGCAATACAAATGATGACACCCTATACAATAGTCTGGTGGCATCACTACATCCAACTAAAATTCACAAGTATGGAACTACATTGTGAAAAGTTATATATATGCATCGGTTCCATTACATATTGATCATATAGAAAAATTAGCATTATTAAAGATGCACCATGTTGTCACTTGTAAAATATTATTGAAAATAAACCATCAGTTATTGGGTACAAATATGCATCGGTGAACACACACAGAAAAGTTAGCACTACTTACTAGAATGTATCGGTCATTACACAAATGCCAAGTTGCTAAGTGTAAACTGACAGACATCGGTGAACCCTGAGGCAACAAAAGCTGTCTTCATCGCTTTACCAACCATCATCGGTGAAGTTACCAAAGTTGCTAGCAACCCTGACATTTTGCACAGACACCGAAGATGTTATGCACAGACACCGAAGATGTTATGAATGCCTCTATCGATGAACTTAGTCTTTGTATACTGATGAGTTGGTGAGCATTAATGACAACTTAGGGAACAAAAGTTATAAAAGCCTGACAGGTGAACTCATTTTTGCACCCGCAATTTTTGAGCAACCAGGAGAACCAAGCAGAGCGATTAAGGAGAAAATTGAAGAGTGACATCAGCAAATACTCAACACTTCTCAGAGGATTCACAGGAAATCACAGAGATTCACTAAGTAACCACATTGACCGATCACACTGTTTGATTTATGAAAAACCCTAAATTTATGCAAACGCGATGGCATCGACTTCTAGAGTTAAAAAGATTAAGGAAGATAAGAAGAAAATGTTCAAACTTGTCAGCAGAGGCTCTTGTGTTGAACCCAAATACAAGCTGCACCTAGAAATAGCATCACAACCTGACGATTCCGGAGCATTCTCTAGAATCTCACCTAGGGTTTTTCTGGTAGAGGATGTAAGGTCCTATATACACTACAAGATCTCAGAAATAGGAGATCTAGACCTAGATAATTCCTATAGGGAACTATGTGATGAAGTTGGAAAGCTCAAAGATGAGCACAAGCATCTAGAAGTGAAAGGACTCATGAATGCACTGCATTTTTCCAAAGTCTTCAGAACAGAATGGATAAAGATTATTCTCAGCAGAATGCACAACAAGACTCTATGGCTTAATAAACCAAAACCAATAACAAAGGATGTTATTCATGTAGTTACTGGTTATCCTACAACCGATAAACGACAAGCTCACAAGCACCCATCCCTGAAGGAAGTGGAAAAACTGACTGGTGCTAAATCAGACAAAAGAGCTCTCAAGGTCAACACTATCACTGACGTAGAACTCAAGTTTGGTGCATGTGTGATAGGATATAAAATCTTCCAGGCAAGCCAAATGAATAGCATATCAAGCACTGCTATGAGCACAGCATACAAAATCATCAAACAAGGAAAGAAGATAGATCTTGCAGAGATCTTGTTACATCAACTGGAGGAGAATATGTGCACTATAAGATCTTCAAGAACAAACACTTTTAAGTTTGGTTCCCTCATAATGTGCATATTCTTTTACTTTGAATAATACTTTCCGTCAATAGGAAAAGTTGTATGGGACACAAGCAGACCTATAACCATTCAGATAGGTGAATTCATAGAATCACTAGGAACAAATTTTGATGATGTAATGCATGAGTATTTCAAAACCATTAAGGAAATGTTGCAAACTAGAACAAGGATTCCTGGAAATTTGATAGAGGAACACAAAGAGAATATATGTTTCATGGTAGATACTGATTTCATGTATATACAAGCAGTAGTTCCTAGGAAGTCATGGCTTTCACGGTGTTGGTAAATAGATTTGTTCTTTGAATAAACTCCCAAAAATGCCCAAATCTGAAAGAATAATTAGATGCCAACAGTTGGATAATCTATCACGGAGTTGATAGATTTCCTCTGAATTGAAAGGTATAGCTCCCTTATAGAATGATATGCAATGAATTTGTTTATTTCCTAAACTAACTGGGTGCGTTCTTAACCTGAGAATGGAAGAGGAAAAACCAAGTTAATCCTAGGCAGGACTAACTCAGGCAGATTTTAGATGTTAAGCTTAGCCAACTTCGAGAACTCACACATCTTATGACTCCCGGAGATTGGTAATGCAAGAATGCTGTTAGTTATGCAAATGCAATGACATGAGAATAAAATGAAGATTAAACATTCAAATCTTCGCAACAGGAACAGATGAAAGTACTCTGATCTATCACCCATTCACCATTTGACTAAGAATGCAAGAAAGTGCCCAAAACTGACCATAACAATACTCTGATTGAAAGTAATCAGAAAAGTGATGCCTAAATGCTCCGATTCATAACAAAACCTTTCCTGTTTTAAACACAACAAACATAATACTCTGATTACATTTGCTTACAATCTACAGCCAAAATCTATTACAAAGAACAAAACATCAATCTCTAATGCATGAATGAAAAATGCAGAAATTAAATGTTCTCCCCTCTCTACTCCAGCACTTCCTACCCTTGCAGAAAAGAAGAACCCCATACCCAGAAAAAGATCTGCAATAAATACCCTCTTAAGTGATTGGTTGATTCTTCCATGACCATTCGGTTCTTCTGCCTTTTCGGTTCTATAACCGTTCAATTTGTAACTAATTCTTGGTCTTTTTTAATTCCCGTAGCTTGTTATCTTCATCTTTTGACATACATGTTTGATTCCTAAAAAAAATAGTTATATTGTATGTAAAACTGTTTTAATAAAATCATCAAAACTTCTCCTTAAGTGCATATGCTCGG
>MU226945.1:665406-677991 GCA_018584345.1 Thuja plicata
TGATGCTTGATGCAGTGAATATGGCTGAGCTAGTAACTCCCTGCAGAGGCTCTGGAGTTTCACTTAGTTCCGAGTAGACCATTGATGACGATGATATTGACTTGGAATTTGATCACCGTGGTCGGGTTCTTTTTAACGAGTATTGGCAACTCTGAGAGTCAATGTATATTTAGCTGTCCGTGCTCTCACCAAATGTTCTACTTAGCTTCTACCTATATTGATGACTTTACTTATCTGCTAATCCCTTTGATGTTTTGCAGATCATTTATAGTACAGCTCGACTCTCTGTCTCCATGGGGGCATAGTGTGCGCGATACACCACCGCAATCCAAGTTCCATGGTGTGGTCATTACTGTTGTCGCCCCCCCTGCATTGGTGCCATACGCTCTTATCATTTGAATTCATTCCTTGCTAGACATATCTGTGATCCATTAGTATCAATATCTTGTAATTTGTGTTGATTCAAACTTGATCTCAGCTTCTCCTGATGAACATATGGTGTCACATCGTTGGGTTACAATCTCCATCCCTGTTCTTACATGAAGCCTCTGTCATATTCTTGCCTGTTGACTTCACTTGGGTGGAGTTTTGTACCGTGTCTTCCCCTTTGGTGGAGAATTGCATATTGACTTCTCTTCTGGCAGAAAAACCCAAACTGACTGCGAAATGCGCACTTGAATTTCAATTTTCCGCAACTCGAGGTTTCTCTCCATTGACTCTTCCTTACTTTTTAGATCAATCCATTTGCCTCTTCATTATCAAAACAATCAGATTCATCAAAATTTAATTTACAATCGGACCTATTCGTGCCTTGGCGGAAAATAGCCAATTGACTACTCTTCATTGCGGAAAATCCCAAATCAAGTGCTCCAGCGGAAAATGCTCACTGAGGTGCATTTTCTGCTTCATCTTTTTATGGAAATAAAGACTTCTCTTCAAGCATATTCAATATTATACTGATGTTTTGTTATAAATTTCCATTGATGGAATTGACCATGTCGTGCTCTTTTTTGCAGTTGATTTGTGTATCTCTCGGTCAGATTTGTAAGATGGCTTTCATAACCGACGGGAATTTGACTATGACCTGCTCCGGCAGAAAATGCACTGAGAACTTCATTTTCCGCCATTCGACTAGGAGCATGATTTCATTCCTTCGATTCACTAGAATAAATTGCCTGTTCATTATAAAGTGAATCTCTAAACTTTCTCTAGGCAGCGGGCATGCATTACTAATTGACTGCAAAAAGCAGAAATTTGGACATTGGTTACTCCTCTGGCGGAAAATTAACATGGAAGGGAATTTTCCGTCGAAGTAACTCCTTCATGCTTGGGTCATTGTTCCTAGGTCGCTTGCATTAGTGGCTTTCCTTCATACTAATTTGCTTTTGGCGGAAAATCTCAAATCCACTTCTCCATTGCGGGATTTGACAATATAGCTTCTTTGGCAGAAAATGAGACTGAAGCTTCTCCTTGGCGGAAAATGACCACGAGAGGTCATTTTCTGCTTTCTTTGTGGAAAACTCAAAAAGTTCTTCTACATTCCAATTTCCCTTCTGTATTCCAATTTTGCTTCTGTATTCCAATTCTGCTTTGTTGAAAATGCCAATTCTAATTATGTTTTCCAATTCTGCTTCTCTTTCAGGATTTCATTTTAAATCTGTAATTCTAAACCGAAGCAATGAACTTTGAATTGAGGCATTGGAACTCTCACATTTGCATTATAAATTTGATCCTCATCTTTCACAGAAATATTATTGGGAGAAAAATCTAGAATACATTAGGGGAATTCCTCACAAGAGGTGATTTTAAAAGTTTTAAAATAGGAGTACTGAAAGTGCGCCTACACACGGTTAGAATATGAAATCAAAATAGGACAAGCCAATGAGTGCATTTAAGGCACTACTGAATGAACCAGTGGACAAAAAGCAACAAAGATTTGGCACCTATGAGGAAGCCAAACAAAAGATCAAGATAGATCTTGTTGTCAAGAAAATTGTAAACAAAAAGGAGAAAATGGTTAAGATCTTAACCAAGCAGTTTGTAGAAACTAAAGAAGGTGAAGAGGAAACAAAGGGTAAGGAGGAACTAACCGAAGGATAGTCACCTATCGGTGAGGAAGAAGAAGAGAATAACTCAGAAGGTACACAGTAAGATTCTCCACCTCCTCCTACACCCAAGAAAGCAAGAACTACGACCGCTTCAAGAACAAGAAGCCAGACTGCAAAAGAGTCAACTCCTTCACCATTACCGAAAGGAAAAGTGAGGATATACAAGAGAAAACCAGCCCCTCCAAAAGTACAGACCAAGAGGAGGAAGATGACTAGAACTAGAGAGGATCTAGAAGACTCAACTATGGATGAATCTAATGTAGAAATACAAAAGAAAAAAGAACCTTTGGTTCCAATAGCAATTGAGAAAATATGCAAGAGCATCTCAGAATCCCAATCTATTTCTAATCCTAACATAAGGAAATGGTTAAAATTTAGTACAGAGGATCAAAATAAGATTGAAGAAGCAATAATTGTTAAAATGTGCAAACATCACTATGTTCCACTAGAATTCTTAGAATATGATGTTCCCAAAGAACTGTCAGAGAGATTATCAGCTAGATGGACATTTGCACTACATCAAGATAAGGAGATAAGAGAATGAGTACTTGTTACTCTTATGCCTCCTGATTCAACTAAGGAAGAAATTGCTAAGATGATGAAGAAGTATGAAAAAGAGTTCTCACCAAAAATGAGAGCATATAAATTTCTCAAGGGAAAGCTAATTGATCTTGATCAGAATAGCATTAAGAAGTGGTGCAAGATACTCAAAAAGCCCACTAAGGAAGCTAGCCCGGAGAAAGAACCAATCACCATCAAAGATATACAAGATGACTCATCTGTTGAAATGGATAAAGAAGAGAATGATCTAGAAGGCCCCAAAGATACTGATATTGTAGATGAAGTATGGCCAGACACTACTCTTGACAACACTCAAAGTGAAGAGAGTCAAAATCCACCAAGTCCAATTCACATTGACTTGAGTAAAGATGAAGAAGTTACCAAGGATGACTTGACACTAAAAGGAAATTTAGCTGATGATATAAATGATGAATCATGGTTAGACAACATTGTCAATGACACTACTGGAAAAGACCCTGTAGTAGAAGTACAAAAAGATGAAGATATAAATATTGCACAGGGCAATACCGATGGATAGGATTCAACTATTGACACTGCAATAGTCAATACATTGACAAACATAAATATATTAATCAATGCTATTGATATTGAATCAAGTCAGGACAAATCATCTAAGAAAGCTGATGATTATACCCAAGGACATGGGTAATGATGAAAACAAAGATGCATCCAATACTCAAGAAGATACAGATACATAAATGAAAGATGCAACCGACACTCAGCAAGAATTGTCTAATGAACAGAACAAAGAAGCAGATAACAAAATAGAGGATACATTGAGAAAGGGTGAAGAAAAAGATAAGAGTGAAGAAGTAAAGTAGGATGAAATCATTAAACAGAAAGAAGATATATCTATTGATACACCTAAGGCCAATGAGGAGACATCTTCACAAAACCAGCCGGTGGACTCAGAACAGAAACAACAGGACGCTTCATCTTCTCGACCCTCACCTACCAAGTCAACCCAATCTCAAGGTTTACAAATGGTAGTACATCAATCTACCACCTAGCCAAAGAAGAAGAAGAAGAAAGCATTGAAGAAAGATATCTTGGCTGTCACAATGGATGAAGTAATAGAAGTCCCAAACTGGGATATTACTACTTTGGATATAGATAAACTTCAAGATTTTGGAGTGCTATGTCAAAGGAAAGCCATTCAGAAGAAAATGATACAGGAACACTGGGAAGAAATGGCACTTGACAAGGCAAGAAAAATCCTACAACAACTTGTTCCTGAGGTGAAACTTGAACAAAATGCTATAGTTAAGGAGAAAATAGTTGTTCTTACCGATGCCATCACAAACCAGAATGTAGATGTAGAAAAAGTAATGGAAGAACAAGCAGAGAAAAAGTATCAATAGAAGTTAATTGACAAGATCAGCCAAGAAGTGGCAGTGAACAAGGTAAAGCTCTCTGAACTAACTGATCAATTAGAACCAATGCATTATGAGGAAATTACCTTAGTTCAAAAGATGTGCACACTTGAAAAGTTTACAAAAGAAAATAGTGACAAGTTAGCAGAAATGGATTCTAATGTCACAACTAGTGCACAAAGCCTAACCTCAAATGCAAACAGTATCAAGGTGCATCATGACAAGGTCATTGAGGCTAACAGGCTAAGGAAAGAAATATGGGATTCTAAAACACAATTAAGAGGTGAGATTACCAAACTACAGGCACACATCTTTCCTAATCTTACTATTCTACAGCAGCATATTTTTGAAGAAAGAAACTTAATTGCAACCCCAAAGATGTCTGTAGTAGACAGCATCTATGATATACACGTAAGGATATCACTTGAGCACATGGCTCTAGAAATGTTGAAGGATAAATGGGAAAAGATGATGGAGGAGATCAAGTCCTCACATTCCTGCCTTTTTGAAAAGATGTAAGTACCTTTGCCTTTATTATCAAAAAAGGAGGAATAGAAATGTATGTATATTATATGTACAAAAGGAACATATATGTAAATATAGTTATATACAATATATCAAAAAAAAGGGAAGAAAAGTACATAATAAAATGTATATATACTTACACTTAGCGGCATATACATAGGGGGAGTCATTCAAATGACTAAGGAAGAAGTATACATAGGTGTACATACTAATACATTCAGTATGCTACACATATCATGTTTTTGATACTAATGTCAAAGGGCGAGATTGATGACATTAAGTTTTTCCATTAGTACACTTAGTGAAAAACATTGATAGAGACCATTGGTATAGCTACCCATGAATAACAAATGTAGCTAACCAACACATAGAAGAGAGGATACCTGATGAGGTAAAAAGTGCTAAGTATGGGATTGATCAATGAACACTGACAAGTGTTGTACCGACGAAGTAAACAGGACATCACCGACGGGTTAATGACATAACACGAAGATCATCACCGACAATACATTTTTGAGAAAAAAACCAACGGAGTAGAAAAGGCATACCCGATGAATAGTTCAAGAAAGGAACACTGACAGAAAAGAAAACTGACAGACTGATAGAGCAGCCCGACCATCAGAGCTAACAGTCAGTTAGAGAACCCACAAATTGTGGATCTGACTTTTACACATCAAATAAAGCATTGTAATTCTATTTATAGATTTTTCATTTGTTTTAAATCATTACTTGATGGTCAAGCAAGCATAATGTAAATGTTTTAAAGCATCCTAACGGATCTAAAACATATCTAACTAAAGATCAAGGTCAAGTTATAAACCTTGGATCTAGAGTTAACTTACGAAGCATGAATCAAGAATAGAGCTAAAATCTAGTATAAATAGATGTTCAATCAATTGTGAATTTTGGATTCATTATTGTTGATAGCCATGAAGAGCATCCAAGGAGCAGAAGGCAAAATTCATGCAAAGTTCAGAAATAGATTATATCTAGTTATCAAGAACACATAGAGGCTACCGATGTGCAGAGAAAGGTATTATTCAATAATGTAAAGATGATTACTCATACATAGGAAGCTTTATTGGATCTATTATCAGTAATTAGAGATTGCATACATCATCAGATCAAAGAATTATGTAGTTGCATTCTAACAAGTGCATCACATCTAAAATCCTTTTGTAGAAGGTGGACTCAACAGTTATTTACAAATCTCTTAATAGAGTGCACACTTAACAGTGTTACTAAAGCTTTAAATGAAGTAGATCTTAATAAGTCTCCACTGTAATACTCCTAACAGGGTAGGTCATCAAAAAAGACCAATTGTAAGCCTTTACCAGCCCCTTCTTATCTGTAGATAGTGAAGTCTTGTGAGTAACAATCCCCACCGCAGTTTTTACTTCCTAATAGGAGTTTTCTGCGATATCATATCTTATGTTATGTGTTATCTATTTTCATGAATGTTTCTTGTATGGTTACATATTAAAGAACTTATGTTATGATTGCATATGCATAAAGAATGATGAACAGTTAGATAAGAGAATTTACAAACTGATGACTAAGGGTTAATGGGCTAACCAAGAAAAGTTTTAGAGGTACTGATTCACCCCTCCCCTCTCAGTACTATATTCATAATATAATTCCAACAAATTCCTCTACCTAGCTTGAACCCTACAATCACTGATTACAGTCTATCCTGAAGTCTTCACAAGTGGATCCTAAAAGAATCCTTGATTATTTACCAATCTATCCCATCTTTTCTTCTCTGCCTCTTCAATAAACTGATAGGTCTTGTAATGTAGAATTAGTCATAGAAGGATAGGCGGCTGTAAAATTAGTGGAAGGCATATCTCCTGCATAGTCAGGTAACCAAGTGAATGTATTTAGTTTCCCTTCTTACAAATACATTTAATAATTTTTCAAAGAATGAAGCTCAGTTTGTTTCAATTCTTCATACTACTCATTCCACCTCTATGTCAAATATCCAAACATTGTTCTGCTAGAGGTGTTGGTCATTTTATCATACTCTTGGTAGGCTTCTTCTCTGAAGGCCATAACCTTTTCCTTATATGTATAGTTATAAATAATCTTATTCCATGTATAGAAAATATTTTTGGGGTCCTTTGACTCAGTTCTCAATGGAAAAGGATTTGTGATTTCAAGTTCTCTATATGTTCTAAAATGATGAACCCAAATGTTCTCATTTGAATATAAGACATGAATGCTCACAAGTCAATGTCTATAATGTATATTAGTGGGTTATATTCCTAATCATAAGGGACAATGTAGTTATGTAGATAGTGTTCACAAAGAAAATTGAGGAGGCACTATGGAAGAATTCAAACCTAAAAGAACCCTTGATAGCTTAAAAGAAAGACTTAATCCCCCAAATGCAATGTATGAATTTGAGGGGGATTCCTATATTGTAGAATTTGTGGTACATTAGTCATCACATCCTTCACTTTATTTTTCCACACATGAATTTCTTCATTTTTTAATTAATTTCTTCCTGTACAATGAGTGTCTTTCTTTTTCTCATTTTTCTTCCTTCTCCTTCATGTCTCTCCAAATAGAAAAGGCTACAGATTCCCATGAGAATGGGGTAGTCCTACGAATTCCTACTATCATTTTCTTTTGATTTGTTTCATTATGTGCCACTTGCTAAGTAGGTATGGCAAGCCCTTCTAACCCAATATTATGTTGTCGCAAACTACCCTCTACTAGTAACTCTTGCTCTTGATGGAAAGACTCCTCTCCCTAAGACATTTGTTCCTCTCCTTATTCCTTTATCATATTAGTAGTCATGATTATACTATTTTTGTGCTCAGATGAAGAGGACAAGGTTGGATTTTTCATTGGAGGTCGATCACATGAATAATTATTTCGATTGAACATGTTGAATAACTGAGAGTGTGGTTGAATCGATTATTCCAAGATATATTTAAAACTTTAATTGTACTGGTAACAATGTTAATTAAAAATGATATTTAAAATGCCAATAAACATGAAAGTACAAAAGAAACACCATGCACAATGAACATGAAATTTGCATGGAAACCCAAGGTGGGAAAAACCACATAACACTATTCTCAAATATAAAACAATGATTAAGGTGATTTGTATAGTGCTCACTAAAGGTAAGGCTCACTGTCAGTAAGGCTCATATTTGGTTGGGCTCACTACCCTGAATACAAAATAGCTATCACAACTAACAGAAAAATGGCTAACTTTCAATACAAGAGGCTCAATGCCTATAAAAACTAGCTAACTTCCATAAGAGTATTGATAATAATAAATCCACCACTAAAGTAACAAACACCACTCTTTTGCCTTTGATAACACGCAGTCACACAAAGAGTAAGATATTCTTAGTTATATTCCTTCTTTGTGTGTTTGCATATCATGTCTTCCATCGAACAAGAACATATTTTATATATATTTATTCATGTCATCATAGAATCATCCAAGTCAGCCTAATATAATTTGAAATAGGTCGCACCAGGTCATTTCTGCAGTGGTAAGGAGTGAAAAATGGACCACACAGAACCACCTTTCTCTAATTAGCAGGCTAAACATTATCTATGACATTTGGAACCAATGAATAGGAAAATATGCATTACAATACAAACAGTCACTCTGAAACACATTATCCAATATCCAGATCATTCTAGGACCAAAAGAATAACTCTTAGCATGTAACAACATGAATGGGAATAAGACAGACATGGTAAGGATAGATCATCATAACGTGCCCTTTGGTGCGCATTCAACTAGAGCACAAATCCTCATCAACCAAAAATACCAGTTTACCAAAAATTGAACCTCATCAACTAAGTAGATATGTTGACATCAATGACAACCATAAGAAACAACCACATTTTAAAAATAGATATTCCTTGGGCCGAAAGTCTTTTTCACAAGCTTGAAATTGTTGATGTGTTCTGCAATATCTACTTGAGAACATTGGTGTGCATCTCTAAATTTGCAGGACTTAAAGTCTTGATGTAAGTGGATTTGTTAAACTATAAATACTTAATGTGGAAGGTCTCACCTCAACATAAGTAATTAAATTTGATAAGTGTTTGAATATATAGAGAATTCATGGCCTGCAACAGTTGAACTAAAGTTGTCTTATTTTCATATCTCAGTCGATAGTTTGCCCAGATCTAATTGCACTAACATTATGGTGAGTGACACTAACTATTCATAATCTTTGATAGAAAAAATGCTCGAACAATTTTATTTTCTTTAAATAACTAAATCAAATTAAGTTGTGTTGCACTTAATTGATCGTTGAATCTGTCAATAGAAAGATGAATTCAAGATCCACTTATGATTGATTCTACTATTTATCCATTACAAGAATAATGGATACATTAAGATGCCTACCTAGATCTACATGGCTTGTTGGCCATGCTGCTACCCTAGTAGACTCCATGTACTATCATCTATCATCTATCATCTATACTATCCTATTGCCGGGTGTGCAGGAGGGCCCTACTATTTGAAGGGGCCGTTGCCCTTGAATAGTAGGGGCACCCACCCACAACTAGAGGATATCCCCACAACTATCTCTCCCAACCCAACAACTAATCGGCGGGGCCTCTCCCCACCCATCCCTAAACTCTATTCTTGGGGGCCCGGGTGGGAGTTAGCCGGCCCCTTAGGATTTATCCAAGACCAAACTTTTAATTCATCATTCTCATCTGACCAGACCTACGCTATTAGAATATGTGCTAGTCCATTATCCTTTGAAGTATATCAAGTGACCAAACTCACCCGCCATTTATATCAAACAATCTATTATACTAATGATATTAATTGCACTAATGATAGTAATTGCTAGGACAAAATACTTGTTCAACAAAATACTCTACCGCTTTTCTTATTATAAATTGGGATTAAGCTAAATTGCCCATCTAATTAAAACGGTTGACTTTATCTCCTAGTATGAGTTCAAATTATTTTATACAGAGTTGACGTCAGTAAATAGCATCATTCAAAACAAAATAAGATTCCATAGCATACAAATCCCAATCCATCAAAATAAAATAATGTCATTTTGATAAATCCCATTCTCATCCTTCCAAATATTCTACGCTTGAAAATGACACTCCACATAGATGTAACTCTTTCATACTTGCAACTTGGTCTTCAAAATGAAAATGGATGTTTCCTCTACCTATTTACATGGTTGACTCTCGCTAGTTTGATAACCATAGCAATCATTCTAAATTAGTTCTATAAGAAGCACCCAAATTTTGTTTATATTTTAACCTATAGATGATAATAGCATTTGTATTTCTTCCTTACACTGGCTTACATTTTGTACTGTGTAGGCAAAGAGGTTTTCAAATTTGAACAGAACAAACATATGACTATAAACAAGTCAAATCTTTTATGGGTGGTTGAACAAAAGACATTTAAGATGACTGAAATTATTAGATCCTCAAACATTTAAGATCCGTCAGGTCTTCCATACCAGCGGAGATGGGCATGACCAGACAAGATATTGGAGTAAAATTGTGCACAAAACTGAATGTATAATAAAAATTCTTGTATGCTTAGTGTAAACTAAGAAAAATAATGGTTTATGTATGAAAAATCCTGTATGTAACAGCGTACGAAATGAGTTTTATAGAGGGTTTGTTCCAGCCTGATGTTATGGCTTATAAATAAAGAGATATTGAAGACAAAAATAAAGGAAGCTTTGTCTGTTCTGTGATCTCTTCTGAATGGTTTCGTCAAAAATGAAATTGTATTAGCATATTATGGATTTGTCAAAATAAAATTTATTTTTTTTTAAATCAAGTCAAGAAAGACGGACATAGTACTAGTAATCATTTGAAGGCAATCTCTTTTGAGTAGTTTGATGAAAATCAAATTTTATTAATTAGGGTGAAGGCTTTTCTTACATCAAATGTATAGTGCATACTCCAGAATTGAGGGGAAAGATATAAAATAATAAAGAATTAATTTTATATTTATATTATGTACAAAAATTATTTATATTTTATTAACATATTTTAGGATAAGTAAGAGATATTTTCTAAACTAAATCAAATTGTGATATTGCTATCAAGATTCAATTGTAGTTTTTTGAGTCAAATTCATTGACCCATGTTTCATGAGTAGTGGTTCACATGAACCCATCTCTTATGAGAACCATTCATTCTCATAAGAGATGGGTTCATGTGAACAGTTACTCATACAAGATATTTTATATTATTTTTAATCTTCAAAAGAAAATATTATAAAATGAACAATTTAATTATTATTTTTTAATTTAAAATTTATTTCTAGTATGTGTGTCTTTTTATGAAATTATAGTTATTAATTATTAATTATTAAAACTAATTTTATCTATAATTATTTGTTTTATTAAAAATTTTAATTATTACAAAATAATTATATTTTGAATTAAAAATCTATTTTTTATTACTATCTTCTTTTAATGTTCTATTGTTTATAAATTATTCAAATTCTTTTTTTCTTTTGAAGATTAATTTTCATTATGTTAAAAGTTTATTTTAATTATAATTTATTATTGATGAATTCAATCAGCTAAAACAAAATATTTATTGTGTGAAATTATCATAATAAAAACCCATTACTATGAATTTTAAAGTTAATGAAACAATGTTCTATCTTCAAAGTAACATGCGAAATCTCATGATAATAAAACATGTATATGTGAATGAAGTAACACAACAAAGCCCAAAGTTTACTACAAGATACTTCTTCTCACTTTGTGCATCTTGTCAATCATCATTGAGAGTCATAGTGCATCTACGATCCCTCTTTCCTGTGTAGAAGTTGAGCCTCTTATTAGGTGGATTTGTTATTAACATTTTTGTAGTTGCTATTCCCAATTCTTTAACTATAACAGTTGAATAGAAAAAAAAGATAAAAAAACAAAAACTGTCTTGTTAATTGTTAACACCTAGCTGAGTTAAATTGATAGTTTTTTCATTATTCTAGCATAAGGAAATGCATTGATAGAAAGGGCAATTTTTTTTTACAAATTTAATGTTAAAAAATTATAGCTTTCAAAAGAAAGAATGAAATTATGTTAATGTCCACACATGACAAAACATAGACCAATGAGAGTCAAATTGTAAACCAGTTATAATAGAATAACAGTAGGAAAAACCCTACCTGAAGAAAGGCAACTCAACTCATAGAACTATATGAGGTAAATAGAATAAGAAGAGGTAAATTAGAAGCAATCAAATCCCTACCCATGTAATATATGTAATGATTTAATATATCAATCATAAGAGACAACACAAATATCTTTAATGTTGAAGTAAATAGCTTTATAAGCGTTATCTAGTACCTAAATATTTTCAAGAACAAAGTAGGTATGATAGAAGATAGACAAAAAGACACTTTTGAAGTAAATAACTTTATAAAATTTATCTGGTGTTTGAATATTTGTCAAGAATAGGGTAGAGACCAATGTCATTATGAAGTTCACAACAAAAAATATCAATCATGGCATATAGAGATTGTGAAGATCAAAGCTTCTTAAGTATTTTACAATTCAAATACCTCTCTTTCATAAATTAAGAATTGTCATGTGTTACAGTTCAAGAATATAACCATCTATTGATTTTCTATGTGTGACAACTCCAAGTTAAAAAAATTATGTTATATGATTTATTGGAATTTTAATTATGCAAGGGATCTTAATTTCTGTTATATTGCATTAAACTTATGTTATGTTACAGGTGTATGCACCCTAAAATGGTCGCCTAGACTTTGGGCCCCATTTATCATTTATCATTTTATCAAATTTTTTGAATCAATGCTTTGGAACATTTTCAATTCAAATCAATTTCCTTGATCAAATTGTAATTAATTCAATTATTTCAATTATTTCAATATTTTCTAAGGTTTGATCATTTTTATCTAATTAAAATATTTAATCTCTCTTTTAATTAAATAAAATTCCTCTTATTTAATTAAAAGATTTAATCTCCCTTTTAATTAAATTC
>MU226945.1:715673-730138 GCA_018584345.1 Thuja plicata
GATTCCCCCCCCCCCCCCCTCTCAGTTATTACTAACAGAACTCTGTCTTCAATCATTTCAACCTGGATTGGGTGAAACCTAATAACTTCCAGGACATGATAAAACAATGGCATTTCCCCCTTAATGGTAAAGAATCCAAAAACCTTTGGAGGTTGTTTCTTCCTCACTTCACTTGGAGAATTTGGAAGGAGAGAAACAATAGAATATTCAGAGAAAAAATCTCATCCTATGAGATTGTGGCCAAAAGAATTTGCAGAATTTTGCTGGAAAATTTCAAAGTTTATCTCCCTAGAGACTCCCCCTGTAAGAACACTCAGAGTTTAAATTTTTGGAAATGTCATGCAAGATTATGAACTGAGAGGGGAGGGGTGAATCAATTCTCTTAAAAAATTTCTTCTATAGAACTGTCTTAGTACTACATGCTTTACCGAATGAAAACTATAAATGAAAAGCAACTTAAAACATGTAAATCACTTCAAGTACACATATAAAAAATAAACCCATAACACTATGATTTTTGGTCATGCAGAAATCCTTGGTTAGAGGAAAAAACTGCGGTGGGAATGACACCCACAATCTTTCACTACTGCAGTAAAAAGGTTGCTCGGTTAGAGCTACAATGTTTAGCTACTTCTGATAGCTTACCCTGTTAAGAGTATAGAGACTTATGCAGTCCACCTTCTTAAAGGATTTTACAAATTCTTTTCTAAGAATTGTACCTTGTTAGAGGATTTACAAAATAAGATCTGTAAGGATCTACCTAGTGGTGGGATTTACAAAATAACAAAAAAAAAAAAAAAAATGTATTCAACAATGCTTTGAGCTGTCTGAAATAATGCATCAATCTGTTATGCTTTGATCAGACTCTTTATGCTCTGAATTCTTTACCTCTGAATCAGCTCTGTGATGTGATAATCAAACCTTTCTTTTGCTAATTCTGTACTCGGTGCTGCCTCAAGTATTTTTCTATTCCCCAATAACAGTAATAGCATTCATTAACTCCTCTCTTTTCTTTTCTATTCTATGTCTCCTCAAAAGGATTCTTCACTTCTTAAATATCCTATATTTTTGCCTCTTAATCTCCTTGATTAGGTTTTCTGCAAATCAATCTCAGTCACTTGATCATCTTTATGAGTTGTTGCTGCTCGGTTAACCGCCTGACTGTTACCTTGGAACTTGTTCCTTTCTTGGAACTCACAACATCTATTTTGCCACTTAATCTCTACCTTAGATCTTGTTCTTGAATATTCTGGTTCATAGATTCTATAACCAACTATCTTTAGTGATCATAGATTCTTCTGAAATCATCTATCAATTTATTAAATGCATTCTTATCGATATTTGACTCAGTTTGCTTGCTCGGTTGCCTTGCCTACATTACTCAGTAAATAAATACTTCAACTGCTCGGTAACTGACTACTCTCAGTGCTCAAGCTCGGTGTAAGTTTTCAAAATTTGTACTCAGTGACTGTGACCGAATAGAATTTCCACTCAATGACTATTTTTGCTCGGTGCTTGATTCTACTTTCTTTACCGACTTCTCTCTTTTCTTACATTACCGACTGACTTCTCATACTCGGTAGTACTGTCCATTTCCATTACCGACTAGACTTGGATGCTTATGACTTTGACAAAACTTATGACAACAAAATGAATAGAGTAACATAAATGATATTCTTAATAGGAAAAATCAGGGGCATAAATACAAGGATTTAAATTTGAGGGAAAACACAAGATGGTTTGTTCCTCCGACTGGCTGGGTCAAAGGTAAATTTGATGGGGTAGCTAAAGGGAATTCGGGAAGAGCTGGAGTGGGAGGTATAATAAGAGACTATGATGGAAATTATTTGGGAGCTGTTGCAGCCCCTCTAGGAGTTTAGACAAATCATGTTGTTGAAGTGATGGTAGCCCTTCAAGTCATCATGATGGCTAAAGAAATGGGTTATTCAAATTTTTGGTTGGAGGGAGACTCACTAAACATAATAAATTGTATTAATGGTAAGAATGAGGCTTCCTAGACAATAAGCCACATAATTGATAAAATTAAATCATTAATGCTTCTTTTTTAAAAAAGTCACATAACCCATGTGTTTAGGGAAGGTAATAAGCCAGCGGATGGCTTAGCTAATGTGGGGGCTCAAATTGATGTCATCCAATATTGGAGAGGGGAAGTGGATCTCAATATGGAGATTTAATGTCTTATCAGGTATGATAAGATTAACCATATTGAAGGCTCAATTAATAAACATAATTAATCATGAGAAGATCACTTAAGATTAAGTGTGATGATAGTTGTCAGTCATGAGACGCGAGATTCATGAAGAATGTGACTTCGCACGGTTTGTGGGTTTTAGAAAGCATTTTGAAACAGAAAAATCACAATAGTCTTGCATTTTAGCCCATTCACTCTATGAAAATTCAGAAATCTTTGAGCATAATGGGTGGTGTTCTGAAGAGGGAGGAGTCAATGGATTGTACGAAGTGGAAACAGAAGAAGAAAGTCTGGAAGAGGCTGAAGAAGGGTTGTGTGACCCAGTATTTGGAGAAGTTGCATGGATGGGACAAAGAAATAACTAAAAAATTTGCAGATGGCTGGAAGAACGGAAAGGTGAATATGTGGGGAAAGTATTTTACTCTGACAATGAGCATAATTTCAGAAATTATGGGTCTTTCCTATGAAGGCATGAATTTTTACAAGGACAACAAGTGCATTGGGACTCAAGCTTTCAAAATCTTCCCAAAAATCAAAGAAGAAGAAGCCATTTTGAGTAAAGGGATGAGGGATTATGTGGACATTAAGAAAATCAAGAGTCACTAAGCTAACATTTTGACTGTGATGATCAATTATTTCACCCTGGATGGTCGCTACTCCAAAATTTACAACCTTCATTTTTTTCTTGCAAATTATTTTAGGCATAACAAAAAGGTGTTGTTTCCCTTCTATCTTTTGAGCTCGCTGAATAATAGTATCATGGAGCATAGGAAAAAAGAGAGCAACCCGGTGCTTCATGAAGGGCTTATTTTGTTAATTTTAGAATACGCTAGAAATCAAATCCTAGAACCCATTCCCAAAAGGGTTAAAGGGAATGCTAAGCAAGTTAAGCTAGATAGTAAAAAGGAGAACCTGAAGAAAAGGGTAAGGAGAAAGAAAAAGGTGAATCTGGAAAGTCAGGAGGAGATTGAATACCAAACCCTTGATAGTTAGGGTAATGAAGAAGAGATTCAGGAAGAGGAGAAAGAGGAAACGACCATGACAGATGAGGAAACTCAAGAGATAAATGAGGAGGCTCTAGTGAAAGAGAAAGACAAATAGGTGAGCAAGGAAGACACCCAGATAAATGAGGAGGAAATGCCCTTGAATGATGATGATGAGAATAGAGGAAATGAAGGCGGCAATCAAGAGGTGGAATAAGAAGAAGAAGAAAAAGAGGGAGATGAAAAGGAGGATAAAAATGAGGAAATGAATGATGGTAAGGAAAAGGAAGAGAAGATAGAGCAGCCAAAATTAAAGGCTGGTAATAGGAAAAACAAAAGAAGAGAACAGACCCTGATCACAACACTATGGTAGGGTTTGAAATTGATGATATAATTCCAAAAGCAAGGAGGATCACAGGGCTAGCATGGAGAATTGGCTCAGTGAGGAAATGAAGGACATGAAGCAGCACCTGAATGAAATGCAAGAAGCTATGGAGCCCTTCAAAACCAAGCTGGAAGAAATGGAGAAGGATCTGCTGATTAAGGTAAAAAACAACAACAAAGATGAGGAGATTACAGCCAGAGTCAATGCTCTTATGGAAGAAAAGTTAAAAGACGTGAAAAAGCAAATCAGCCACAATGGGCATATGATAAGTATTATTCTCAAGCATAGTAATGTAGGGCTTAAATTCTCTATTCAAAATATCAAAGTGTTATACACTTACTTGGAGAGTATTCTGCTGGAAAATACCACTATTACAATAGATGACAAAGCTGGGAGCTTGGGCCTAGGGACCAGAACCCGAAGTGGCATTACAAGAAAATTTCCTAAGATTCCAAAAGAGATGAAAGTGCTAAAGGAGTCCATTGATAAAATGGAAGACATGCAGAAAGAGACTGAGGAATCCTATGAAAGTATGAAGTAGTTTGTATCTGTTCTGAAAACTATGCTGGAAATTACGCTGGAAACTATGCTGGAAACTGTGCATCTTTTTGGCAATTTTTTGTTTTCCTTTTTTAGGGTTTTGGGTGTTCATTGGGGTCATTATTTTTGTTTGTAGAAGGATATATATGTGTGTATGGGCTGATTATTCTTATCTCTAGTAATCTATTGTAAAAGGTTTCGGGGTCCTTTCAAAACCTATTTTTACCTTAATCAAAAACTTAGATCATTTACTTACGATGGAAGTGGAGAATTTGAGATCACTTGCTAATGTTCAACCCTTAAGTCTTTCTAAGAAGAGGTCAATGAATATGATAAAAAGAGAAATATTGGCTAAATTTGATAATTTTGAAACACTTGAACAAGCCAAATTTCTTTCAGTTTTACTTATAAACAAAAAGTTGGAAGGGGCATTAAAATTATTGGGTATAGACACAACATCAAAGAAGAGAAAAGTTATTGACATGCAAACTGGTATGATTGAAAATCTTAGGAAAGGTTTGAACTAGGTAGGGAAGTGATCTTGAACTATATATAAGACCATTAAAATAAAATTTATGTTGACATCCATTGTAGGTAACACTATGCTCTGAAAAAGACAAATATCTTTAGTTTCATCTCGGATTGGTTTTAGTAGGAAAATAATATCATGATATGTTTATAAGAGAATGCTTTTGGATGATAGCACCTTGGAAGTAAATTGGGAAATCATGTGTAGAGCTCCTCTTTCTTATAGGATTGATGGAGGAATCAAAAATTTGGTCACATTATTTTGGAATGATAATACCCATCCTTCATCAAATAGTAGAGATATTATCAAACATAGAATTGTAGATAATCAATATGAACATCATACAACATATTGATTGGACACAACACAACATGAAATGTATGTGTCATTTTTTAGTTCAAATCCTAATATAAAGATTGGGAAAACATTGTTTGAAAGATTCAAGCCATATTATGTCAAGACAAACAAAGTGTTTGAAATGTGTTGTTGTCATTATCATACTGAATTTGGTCTCCATTATCAAGTTTTTCAAAATTTTGTAGAAGAAACTTATGGTTTTTAAAATGCTCATCCTACTAGACGAAATGAGCTCACCTCATCCATTTTATGTGACAAAAGAGATGATGTAGTTGATCAAATAAATTGTATAAAAGGAATATGTGAAACATGTGCTGATTTGGCTCTTTTTTTTATGTAGGAGCATCTTGGGTCCTTGGCAATCCTGCTCAATCAAAAATATGTTTTCTTTTTCTCTTTATTTTTTTTTTAGGCTACTTGGTGAAGTACTCGGTAATCATTATTGCTCGGTTACTTTCTCTGTCTTACTTTAGCGATGGGTCTCGGTGTATGTTGGCTACTCGGTTGCTTGTTTCAGTGAGTTGGTTTTTGATGCTTGGTATCATTCTTACCAAGTTGGTTTATGATGCTTGGTTACATTCTTACCAATTTTTTTTCTTATGCTCAGTTACGTCCTTACCGAGTTGTTTTTTGTCGCTCAGTTAATCTTCACCGAGTTGTTTATCCTAGTATGGCTGACTTCTGCATTTAATTTCCATGGCATAATTAATGTGGGGTCTCTCATTGGGATCTGTGTGGACCTAAATTTGGGTCTCTCTTAGAGATTGAGTGTCGAACTCTTTGGTTGACTCTTGTATATATTTGTATCTCTATTCTTATTTTAGGGTTGCATTTCTTGGAGGATAGTATATTTCTGGATAGAAAAAAAGTGTTAAGATATTTGTTGGCAGGTCTATGACCTCGCATGTATGAAGATCATTTGGTAATTCATTTGAATGTATATGTCCAAAACCGGGAAGGCCTTACTACCAGACATGTAATGAGTTTGATCAATTAATGAAAATTATTTGTTTTTCTTCTCTCCTTCTTGTGTTGTTGCTTCTGCATTGTGTATCTGCAAGTTGGTTTGGTATTTGGGAGTGCCTTTGGCCCCACTCCCTACCCTCCTTGCGTCAAGTGGTATCAGAGTGAAGGTTAGATCTAAGTTCCTTCTTGCAAGCCCTAACCCTAGTGGCTGATATTGTTGTGGGGTAGCAGATTAGGATCTGACCTAAAATTATAGAGGGATTCAAGATGGTTCATGGGAGAGGAAATGTAGATCTAGGTCTAGCTGATATGCTAAGATAGATGACTGCTATATTAGAAGTTATTGAGACATCCCAGTGCAGAGGAAGACATATTGAAGATGTTAGTGATGATAAATTAGAGGAAGTGCAAGGTGAAGCTGCACATGCACCTGCTATGGATCAGGAAGAAGAGAGATTCCTATGAGCTTTGACAATTTTGAAATCCACACCTCAGTTTAATCCTCCTGAGTATACTGGAAAGTTGGATTCTAATGAATTGATGGATTGGATAACTGAGATGTAAAAGTACTTTGAGTATGAAAATGTATCAAAGGAGAAGAAGGTGAATATTGCAAGCACAAAGATGAAAGTTCATGCACCCTTATGGTGGGAACATCAGAAGAGGAAAGGTAAAAGATAAGATCAAGGTAAGGAAAGTCTACTATCCTCCAAGAACTGTCGCCCTAAAATAAGAACAGAGAAACAAATATATACAAGAGTCCACCAAAGAGGTCAACACTCAATTCCTAAGAGAGACCTAGATTTAGGTTGACAAAGATCCCAATGAGAAACCCCGCATTAATTTTTCCATACAAATTAAATGTATAAGTTGGCCAAATTAGGATAAACAACTCGGTGAAGATTAACTGAGCGACAGTAACCAACCTGATAAGGACGTAACTGAGAATCAGAAACTAACTCGGTAAGAACGTAATTGAGTGTCAGAAAACAACTTGGTAAGAACATAACCAACCATCAAAAACCAACTTGGTGAAAGAAGCAACCAAGCATAAAACAAACACCAAGACCCATCAGTAAAGTAAGATAGAGCAAGTAACTGAGAAACAACGATTACCGAGTATTTCACCGAGCAGTCTCTAAACAAGATAAAGAACAAAAACAAACATATTTTTAGTTGAGTAGGATTGCCAACAGCCCAAGATGCTCTTGCATCAGACACCTAGGGTTAAAAGAAATGATTCCTAAATCAAGTATCAAGTCCAACCTGAAATGAATCCAACTTAGATTGAGAAATCTAAGATGATTCCTTAATCGGTCTATTCTTCCATTTTACTAGATACTCCATGTATTATTTTCCTCTTGTACTTCTGCCAACTCTCTGTTTCAAAATCTATTCAACTTCCTCTACCTATTTCTTAGGATAATCACTTGGTACTATCACTTCTTCATCAAGTTTATGATATTCATACAAGTGTGAAATATTGAATATGGGTGATATTTCCATGTCATCAGGTAATTCCACTTCATAATTATTTCCACTATCAAATATTCTTTGTATTATGCAAGGACCAAATTTATTCATTTTCAATTTACCATATGTTCCAACAGGAAATCTTTCTTTCTTCAAATGAACCAAACTATCACCAACTTCAAAAGTTTTATGTATTCTTGATCTATTTTCACTATCCTTGTATTTCTAATTACTGTTCTCCATCTTCTATTTTACATATTTATACAATGTCTTCATGAACTCAGCAAACTTTTCTACTTCAGCACTCCTTTTCTCTTCTCTAGCAATGTCTCTCAAGTCTGATATAGCTCTCAGTTGTGTGCCATGAAAAATATCAAAAGGTGTCTTTCCAATACTTATATTTACTGAAATTTTGTATGCAAACTCCACTTGTGTCAACATCAAATCCCAATTACTATGTGTGTCTCCAACTAAACATCTTAACAAGTTACCCAAACTTTGGTTTACAACCTATGTTTGTCCATCAGTCTGTGGATGAAATGTAGAACTATACTTCAACTCAGTGTCCAACTTCTTTGAAAGTGTTTTCCAAAAATAGCTGACAAACTTACAGTCTTGGTCAGAGATAATACTCTTCTATAATCCATGCAATCTGACAATCTCCTTAAAGAAAAGATCTGCTATATGTATTGCATCTGATGTTTTCTTACATGGTATGAAATGTGTCGTCTTTGAAAATCTATCCACAACAACAAATATGGAATCATTACCTCTTGTTGTCCTTGTTGATCCAAGAACAAAATCCATGTTGATATCACTCCAAGGTTTCTCAAGAACAATAATCAGTGTATACAAACCAATATTTTGACTCACCCCTTTTACGACTTGACAAACTCCGTAACTTTTCACAAATTTCTGAACATCCTTATACAACTGAGGCCAAAAATTCCTTTCCTTAAGTAAACTCAATGTTGTATCAATACCAAAATGTCTAGTCAAACCACTACTATGTTTCTCCTTTATCAAATTAGTTCTCATTGATTCTTTCGGTATGCACAACTGAATACCTTTGAACAACATATCTTCCTAAATGAAATAATCTTCATACTTACTTGATTGATTTTAAATAGGTGGTCTGCACACTCTCCACTGCTCAGAAAAATCAGGATCATTTTCATACAAATGCTTTGAACATATCATCAAAACCAAGAACTTCAATTCTCATTTCATCCAACAAGGATCTTCTTCTACTCAATCCATCAGCAACTCAGTTAGAAACTCCACTCTTATGCTTAATCACAAATGTGAAACTTTGAAAATACTCTACCCATTTCATATGTCCATGATTCAACTTATTCTGACTACCCAAATATTGTAAAGCCTTATGATCAGTATACAACACAAATTCACTCAACATCAATTAATGTCTCCATTTCTTCATAGCTTGAACAATATCATATAATTCTTGATCATAGATAGATTATTTCCTCTTAGCATCTTTCAACTTTTCACTAAAGAAAGCAACAAGTTTACCTTCTTGAGTCAACAAAGCTCCAATTGCACTTCCACTTACATCACATTCAACTTGAAATACCTTATTGAAATCAGGTAAGGCTAACACTGGTAATTCAGAAACCTTCTTCTTCAAATTCTCAAAGCTCTTATCAGCTCCATGTGTCCATTTGAATTCTCTTTCATCTCCTCGCATTGTCTCAATCATAGCATTACAAAGAGAACTAAAATTTCTAATAAATTTTCTATAAAAACTTGCAATCCATGAAATAATCTTACCTCACTAACATTCTCAGGTGTAGGCCAACTAAGTATAGCTTCAACCTTTTCAAGATACATCTTTAGACCATCAGCTGAAATCACAAAACCTAAATACACAAGTTCTTCTTTCATGAAGGAACACCTTTTCATATTTATTAGTAACTTTTCCTCTTTCAATCTCTGCAATACTTGTCTTATATGCATCAAATGTTCTTCTCTAGTCTTACTGAATATCAAAATATCATCCAAGTATACAATTACACATTCTTTCAATAATTTCTTCAAAAATTCATTCATTAACCTCATAAATGTACTCGGTGCATTAGTTAAACCAAAAGGCATAACCAACCACTCATACAAACCTTCCTTTGTCTTGAAAGCAGTCTTCCATTCATCACCTTCTCTGATTATGATGTGATGATATCCACTCTTCAAATCAATTTTGGTAAAATATCTTGCTCCACTCAAACAATCCATTATATCATCCATCCTCGGTATAAGAAACCTATACTTTAATGTGATCTTGTTGATTTCTCTTGAATCAATGCACATTCGCCATTCTCCATTCTTTTTAGGTGCCAATAAAAATGGTACTGTACATGGACTCAAAATTTCTCTGGTCAAACCCTTGTTCAATGATTCATGAAATTTTTGGTTAAGCTCTTCAATCTTAGTTGGTTTCAACCGATGTGGTGCCTTGTTCATTAAATTAGCTTTAGGAATTAGATCCATACAATGACTAATATCTCTCACTAGTGGAAAACCATTAGGTACATTATCTAAAATGATCTCCTTGTACTCAGTAAGTAACTTCTCAACTTCTGCACGAATTTCATCTTATATATTCATACTCAGTTTGTTAGGAATCAAAGAATAAAAAATATCATTTGTTTTCAAATCCTTAACAAACTATCTACCTTCTATCAAACAAACTTTCACAGATGTACAAATCTCACCAATACATTCTTCAATGAAAGGTAACAAGATTTGTTTCTTACCATAAACCCAAATAGTATATCTATTCACTCTTTCATCATTTATAGCATGTCTATCATACTATCAAGGTCTACCCAACAAAATATTACAAAAATCCATCGGCATAATATCACACAACACCTTATCATAATACTTTCCAATTTTCATATTCACAAAACATTGTTCACTCACCATTAATGTATGCTCATCCTTGATCCATGAGATCTGATAGGGTTTTGGGTGCTTCATTATTTCCAACTACAACTTTGTGACCATCTCCTTAGATGCCAAATTCTCTGATCTTCCACTATCAACAATTACGTTCCAAACTTTGTCTAAAACTCTACATCTAGTCTTGAACAAAATTTTCCTGACGGGATCTTTCTTATCTTTCTCACTCCATAGTATCATTATGATCATGATATTTCCTTCCTTCTCAGGTTTATTTAGTGACTCCTCTTGCACCAATGAATTTCTTCTGTTACTGACTTTCTTGCTTGCATGTGTACACTCAAAAGATCATTGTCCTTATTCACCACAATTGTAACAAGTTCCTTGGAACCCTCTTCTATTGTAACCACCTCTGGAGTAATTGCCTCTTCCTCAGTATGTACTTCCACCTTTCCATTCAATCTTTCCTTTGTCTTGAGATGTGTCTAAAATTGACTTGTCTGGTTCAGATCTACTATTTTCACCATGATATCTACTTCTTCCTCTAGGGAATATACCACCTCTACCTCTTTTCCTTTATTAATATCTTTTGTTCAACTTCTCCTCAGCTTTTAGGGAAAACTGATATGCCTCTTCAATGCTTTCCATCTTGACCAAGCTGATCTCATATTGTATGGAACTTCTCAATCCATTCAGATATCTTGCTATATTTTCCACTTCATCTTCAACATGTCCAAATTTGATGTCTAATCTGTAGAATTCTTCAGTATATTCTTTTACCGAGCTATCCTTCTACTTCAAACTTTGCATTCTCTGAAATAGGTCAATCTGGTAATCACAAGGCAGAAACTTGCCTTTCAACTTATTTATCATCTTATCTCATACCTTGATATTATCTTTACCTTTCTTCTTCTGTTCCAATTGCAGATGCTCCCACCAAAAGGATGCATGACCTTTCAAATTTGTGCTTGCAATCTTCACTTTCTTCTCCTCTGATACATTCTCATACTCAAAGTATTTTTCCATCTCAGTTATCCAATCTATCAAATCTTCATAATCCAATTTTCCACTATACTCAAGAGGATTAAACTGAGGTGTGGATTTCAAACTTGTCAAATTTCACAAGAATCCCTCTTCTTCCTGATCCATAGCAGGTGCAGGTGCAGCTTCATCTTGCACTTCCTCCAATTCATCATCACTAACATATTCAAGATGTCTTCCTCTGTGCTAGGCTATCTCAACAACTTCCAATCTTGCAGCCATCTGTCTTAGCATGTCAGCTAGACCGAGATCTGCATTTCCTCTCCCACAAACCATCTTGAAACCCTCTGCAATTATAGGTTAGGTCGTAATCTTCTACCCCACAACAATATCAACCAACTAGGGTTAGGGATTACAAGAAGGAACTTAGATCTCACCTTTTCTCTAATACCACCTGATGCAAGGATGGAAGGCAGTGGGGCCAAAGCACTCCCAAATACCAAACCAGCTTGTAGATACACAACACGAAAGCAAAAACACAAGAAGGAGAGAAGAAATAGTAGATAATTTTCATTAATTGATCAAACATAATACATACCAAGGTGTAAGGCCTTCCCAATTTTGGCCATATACATTCAAATTAATTACAGAATGATCTTCATACATGCGAGGTCACACACTTTCCATCGAATATCTTAACACTTCTTCTTCTTCTATTACAATTTGATACCAATACTTCCTATCTTCCAGAACTTATGCCTTAAACTAAGAATGGAGAAACAAATATATACAAGAGTCTACCAAAGAGGTCAAAACTCAAATACCTAAGAGAGACCAGATTTAGGTCCACACAGATCCCAATGAGAGACCCCACATTAATTACACCATGGAAATTAAATGCAGAAGTCAGCCAGATCAGGATAAACAACTTGATGAAGATCAACTGAGTAACAGCAACCAAATCGGTAAGAATGTAACCGAGCATCGAAAACCAACTTGGTGAAAGAAGAAACCAAGCAGCCAACAAACATGGAGACCCGTCAGTAAAGTAAGACAAAGCAAGTAACCGAGCAACAGCGATTATCGAGTACTTCACTGAGTAGTCTCCAAACAAGCTAAAGAATAAAAACAAACATATTTTTGGTTGATCAGGATTGCTAAGGACCCAAGATGCTCCTCCATCAAATCTAGTGACACTATTTGTTACTGATACATTTGATAGAGATGAAGATGAAAACTTTGATGATGTTCCTTTGATTTCTACTAATTACGATCATATCTCGAGATTGGTCAAAATTGGCAAGTATATATATTTAATGGAGTTTCACATTATATGACACTGAGCTGCATGTATAGATAGATAGATAGATCTATAGATTTAACTAAGTAAATCTTAAGATCTCACATGTATATAAATTTATTGTACAAGAGATGTCTTTGCAGTGATTATTATGCGTGCAAATGTAGGAGTTAGTTATTATTTATTGTGTTGTACTACAGAAAGTATGAAGTTACTTGAACCTGAAGAAAGTGATGGAATGTTGTTCCCCATAGTTTTGTATGCTTTACATCAATATATTGAACTTATTTTGTAAATTTAAAATTTTAAACTTTGAACAAATTTCAAATTTATGTTGTTTAAATTTACAAAATAAATTTGTGACCTGCAGGTTCAATTGTTTTAGAGGGAACATATTTCAAGAAAATCAAAGTAATTCAACATGGTATTCACTTTTTTGATTACCAACCAGACAATAAGATGTTTCAATATACCCACCTAGTAGTTGCCTCCTCCCTTTGTCTCCATAGAGTTAGATCTCAACATGGACATCGTAAGTGGAGACTAGATAGTGAGGATCATGAGAGAATATTACATGTTTTCCATGAAAGGTCTCAACCACTTTAGTTGGTCTAAAAAGTATAATACATACATATTTCATGTATTAGGACCTACTTGATATCTCTGGATTAAATGGACTATAGTTTGTTGATATATTTAAACATATGATTGACCTATTTGATGGTTCAATGGTTTTAATATACAGAATTTTATGTATTCTTTTATATATATGCTTGTATACATATGGTTTTATATGTATGCTTTGATGGTTCAATGATTTTTATAGATTTCTTATTAGTTAAATATCCCCTTAAGACATTAGTTTGAACACTAAAATGATGAAAATAGTTAGATTACTTATGACATGTTAGTTCTAGAATTACTTAGAATACTTATTGTCAATGATTTTAATATATTTATATGTATGATTTCATGTACTTGAAATATATTACTTGATTAATAATGTGTTACTTGATTACATGTATACTAAATCCAGATGATATTACTTATATTACTTATATTCCATTAGTTACATATTAACTTGTTATTTTTTATGATATTAATTAGATCCCCTTAAGACCTCCCATTAAGATATTAGTTAGATTACTAATGACATTAGTTAGATTACTTATGTATAGTTTATATGTATGCTTTTATGTACTTGAAATATATTACTTGGTTAATTTAACTAGAATCAAATCATATATGTATAACCATCCCCTTTAGACCACATCATCTAATCTAATCATCTAATCAAATAAAATTATTTGTACATGTATACTCATCCAATGAACTATCAAATCAAATCATCTAATCAAATGAAACCATCTAATCAAATCATCTATTCAAATGAAACCATCTACGTGTATTATCATCTAATCAAATCAAATATTAAACACAAAACATAATACACACATGTATAAATCATAAATCTATATAATGTAAAATTATAAATCATCTAGCGATTTGTCAATCATAAATGTTTAACACATAAATCATCTATGTCTAGAGGACTGGATAGCATATAAATATATGTCTCGAATCATAAACTGAAAATATCAAACATATAATAATGACATATACAATGAGTCTCAAATCAAAGATCTGTGCAACATGTTCTAAACTAGGGAGTCATCCTGGCACATGAAAACTAAGTGACCCTTTGACCATTTTTCATGAGCATCCTCTGGCTATGAAGCAGCAACTGACCCCTGCAAATTTAGTACAACAATTGGTTATATACATGCATATATATATATATATATATATATATATATATA